>PIJE02000018.1:548782-556282 GCA_002895965.2 Coryphaenoides rupestris
CTATTGGTTGCACTAAATTAATTCCAACTGAAATAAACCAACAGAAAAGAGACGAAAATAGCTATAGAAGCTAATGGAACCACCCAAACGAACCCTGAGCTTATGTGACTATGCCTTTGACTATGTCTTTCATTGATAACAACTACGACTTCTTCTTGGACAATAAAACATATTACATTGGGTTGTCTTTGATTCTCTTTTATTCTATTCTATAGTCCGAAGACATTTCTCTGCATGGCAGAGGCCTCCGAAAAGAGGGGTTTAAATCTGAGGTGAAGCCTCCACAAATCCATTTATCATAGTGGATGCTTCATGTTGTCATTGGATAATATAGTGAATAGGATGCTCCATGTTATCCCTTAGTCGTAGTTCCACTCTGGTCCCAGGGAATGCTCGTCTGGTGAGATGTGTTGCAGGACTTCCAAACACTGGTGTCTTCAATCTCATTCTCTACCTTTGTCTCGGCTTCTCTGCTGAATTTGCGTTATTCTAATCTGAATACCAAGATTTCCTGGTGTGTGTGTGTGTGTGTGTGTGTGTGTGTGTGTGTGTGTGTGTGTTTATTATTCAGACTGTAATTGTGATTAAGGGTTACACAAATAAACCTTCACTTGATAAGTATGTACGTGTGTGTGTCCCTGAGTCATTACGTGTGTGTGTGTGTTTGTGTGTGCATATGTCTGTGTGTATGTGTGTGCGTGCTTGTGTGCGTGCGTGTGTGTGTGTGCATGCGTGTGTGTGTGCGTGTGCGTGCGTGTGTGTGTGTGTGTGTGTGTATGGGAAATATGTAAGGAGATTAAAAAGTCTTAAATCTCTGCGTCTGGCATTTCAATCATATAAACTATCAACCCTCCCCCATCCACCTCTCTGTGTGTGCGTGTGTGTGTGTGTGTGCGCATGTGCGTTTGCACGTGACCAGAGGTAGCAGGCCCCTCCCCCTGTCCACCTACATCACAGCTTTAGCCCAAATCCCAGCTCTCAATGTCACATGACCCGTCGTCTGCAGCTGGCCGCTTGACACACATTATGAATATGTTGTTACATATCTGAAGGACATTCCCCATTCTGCATCATAACTTCCCATGTTAATAGCCCCGATCATAACATTCCCTGTTCACAACATCTACCTAGTACAAAATGGGGTTATTAATAATGAGGTTATTATTATTGCTAGTAGAATGTACTTAACTAGTAACTACGAGGTACTAAGCTGGAGTTGGACACAGTGAGGATATTGTCGCTAGTACACTGTACTTAACTGCTGACCAGCATGGTACTAACATAGTGTTGTACACAGTGAGGATATTGTCGCTAGTACACTGTACTTAACTGCTGACCAGCATGGTACTAACATAGTGTTGTACACAGTGAGGATATTGTCGCTAGTACACTGTACTTAACTGCTGACCAGCATGGTACTAACATAGTGTTGTACACAGTGAGGATATTGTCGCTAGTACACTGTACTTAACTGCTGACCAGCATGGTACTAACATAGTGTTGTACACAGTGAGGATATCGTCGCTAGTACACTGTACTTAACGAGTGACTAGAGGAGGTGCTAACCGTTGTGTTGCGTCTGCTCTCCCCAGTACACAGTGAGGATGTGGGCGCGAGCAGGCTGTACTTTGTGAACGCCTCCCTGCAGAGGGTGACCTACTCCAGCTCTGTGGGGGTGTCCCTGCCCTGCCCTGCAGCCGGCACCCCCAGCGCGGCGCTGCGCTGGTACCTGGCCACCGGTGATGACATTTACGACGTGCCCCACATCCGCCACGTCCACGCCAACGGCACCCTGCAGCTGTACCCCTTCTCGCCCTCTGCCTACAACAGCTACATCCACGACAACGACTACTTCTGCACCGCCGAGAACCAGGCAGGGAAGATACGCAGCCCCAACATACGCATCAAGGCCGGTGAGTCGTTTGCACACCTGACCCACAGGTGTGACGTCGCGTGTGTTAGGTTAGACTGGACCTTCAGGTGTGTTGGGTAGACTGAGCAACAGGTGTGTGTGTGTGTGTGTGTGTTTGACCAATGTACAGGTGTGGAGCTGTGGAAAGTTAAACTGGCCCATCACAGGTGTGCTAGGTAGACGGGGACAGGTGTGTGAGTTTGGCTGAGGGACAGGTGTGTTAAGTTAAACTGACCAAGTTAAGGTTCTTTTTCATTGAAGGTGATTGTTTGTTGTGATTTTTCCCACGTCAATAAAATAATAAAACCCATGGAACTGAATGGGACTACATATGATGATGTGGTTTCTGTTTTGCAAAAAAGCTATTAATTCTAAATCGCACCTAGGTCGATTTTTGACAGCTCTAGCTGTATTAAAGAATGTTCCAAATGCACGAGACACTAAAAAGAATCTCCATTATAATTGAATCCTCTAAATACATAAGATATTTTGTTGAAAGGACGAGGCATAAGCGTCTTTACTAACCTATATGAGGTTCATGGTTGAATACATCTGCTTTTTTTTCACTGCATTTTCATTGGAAAATGTTATATATTTGTGTCATAACTGATGGTGGAGTGTGTGTATGTGTAGTTGGTGGCTGGTTTAAGCAGCCTCACCTGGCCCAGTTAGAGTCTGGGGCTGGGTGGCGCTACAAATTAGTATTGTAGCTAGCATTACTATTAGTGAGTATGGAGTATTATATGTAATAGTGATGTTAGAAGGACACACTGAACTGCTTGTTGTTTGGGTGTGTGCGTTTGTGCAGCACCTTGATCCACCTTGCTCATAAGGAACTACACCTCCCACACTCCACTCTGTTCCTCCTCCGCCTGGCTACAGCCAGCCAATCAGTGGAATGCACCAATTAGCGTTTAGCTTGGTTAATGAGAGATAATTAAAGAAGTGTGCTGGGGCTATATTTAGCCTGGCTCTATAGAGGACAGGAGGAAACACACAGAGAGAGGAGACGACAGCACCAAACACCGAATACTCTGCTATTGTCGGATATTATATTACTATACTAATGTTATACTAATCTAATTATTATGCTGTCATATACTACCTATAGTACTCATTCTTATATGGACATTATGTGTAATAATCTAATAATAACACTAAATATAATACCCTTAAGCACAATAATACTCATTCTAGTACTAGTACTCCATATAATACCCATTCCATTATCTATACTATCAGGCCTTTTGGCGGGAAACTGTTGGCTGTTTGGTGTTGAAGATGACGTTGAGTGAAGTCACAATACCTTCATTTTAATATTTCCGTGAGTCTGCTGAGGGAATCTAAACAGCAACAACAACAACAACAACAACAACAACAACAACAACAACAACAACAACAACAACATGTATTTCCTGTGTAGCAGGAAGACAGAGCTATTGCCAGGGAAGAGGATAGGACCAGTTCCTTAGCAACCTCCGCATATTCCCGCCTCCTGTAATTCCACTAATGAGTCTGGGCTTATTCAGAGCAAATATAGAGCAAATATTTAAATATTTAATGAACCTGCAGTGGATGCAACACACCACGACCCTCCTCTCCTCTCCTCTCCCCTCCTCTCCTCCTCTCCTCTCCTCCCTCTCCTCCTCACCCCTCTCCTCCCCCTCTCTCCTCTCCTCTCCTCTCCCCTCCTCTCCTCCCTCTCTCCTCTCCTCCCTCCTCTCCTCTCTCCTCCCTCCCCCTCTCCTCTCCTCTCCACCTCCCCTCTCCTCTCTCCGCTCTCAGACGGACATGAGACAAACCAAACAAGGTGTTATCTTGGGCCAGGTGCGGGAGAGAGAGAATCTATGTATAGTACTTTGTCGCGGTATCCATAAAGGGGTTTTGGAATGTATAGCATGACCATGTGACAGGGTATATAAGACAGAGTCTGAGGAGGGTGTGTCAGTCTTCTCTGCAGATTTGACTCAGGCTTTGTGTCACTATTGGCTGTGACAAATAGTCTTTAAACTTTCAAACTTCGGTCTTCCTGATCTCCCTCTTACGTATGTCAGACATCATTGTATGTAGAGACATTTAGAAATATAGGAAGCTGTTGAAATGCTGCAATCAGTTATTTCAAATGCTGCTTTGACACGGTTTTTGATATCTATATGCATGTTATGCAATGTAAAGTGCAATGCAAGTAAAGCTCTTATACAGTCATAGCTGGGACTGCTTTGTCTTGCGTGGGCATTAAACCAACAAAGGCGTAACTTTAAAAGGTCGCAGCTCGACCCAATACGGAAACAATACAGAGTGCAGCAAGTCAATGGAAACATGGTCATCATCAGATGGTATGACTCACTTCGGAGCTCCTCGTTATAAGCCGGGACGACGACGGACAGCTCCCGGGAGGACGGGTCCTGGAGGCCGGGGAAGAGCTCCGTGTCCCCCGCGGCGGTGGCGAAGCGCTTCTCCTGGTCGTGTCGACTCAGATCCACCATGGTGGCCGTGACGTGCGCTAGGACCAACACCTGGAGAGTCACACAGTCCTGTTATATGACTTGCTCGGGGCTCAGTCGTGTAGATAAGCTGCATATAACACTGGCAATGGCAATACACTGCATTCATTGGCGTAGGATTGTACAAAGAGATGCACGCATGTTGTACTCACTGCTATGAACACGATCGCAGCCAGGGCAACAAGCCATTGAATTAAATCACACAGAAAATCCATCATCCATGCCCAGCGACCGCCGACAGATGACCGGTTAAAGAGCCAAGCTGAGGACAGTGAGCTGAATGAATGGTGATGGCTTTAACACTTTAACGCTGCGATCCTATGTCGTCGCTTGACAGCAGGATTGCGGGGATGTTTGTGAGTCAAAAAACAAAAGACGAATCATTCTTTACGTGCAACACTTCAAACTTCCAATCAAAAGTCAACACAGCGTTAGGAGGCGGAAGGGAAACACGTTGTTTGGACCACATCATCAGCACAGCGCTGTGTGTTCCCGTGTAATATAGCCTGCCCCCTAATGGTCGGGAAGAGCTTTACCTGCTGGATGGAAACATTACGATGGCTTTTACACGTGATACGATGCATGTACTAATATTATCATTATATTATTATTATTATTATTATTATTATTATTTATATAAATACATTAATTAAATAAGATATTATTATATTTACTACTTAAAAAGTGAACAATCGCGCGGCTGTTACGTTCGTCTTTTCTACGTCTGTACTTCGATTGTCCTTCCGCGGGGACCGTACGTCGCCGTCCGACCCACGTGTTTCATCAAAACAGCATGGCGGCTGGTTTCAAGTAAGACCGTTTTATTGATGAACGCTATTGTAGCTTTATCGTTACCTTTATCTGTTGCACGTTGTGGACGACTTCCCGCTCACAGCACAGCGTTTGTCACCAGCTTAAACTGTTCAAACACTCCTGACACCCACGAATCAACACCAGACAGCTGGTACCTTCTGTCACATGAACACTTCTTCATCACATCTTTCCTTTATCTGCACAAGTCTACAGTTTAGTGGATTTCATTAATCGGACTTCTATTAGGCATAATATATATATATATATATATATACACGGTATACTTCATACGGTATATCTATTAGGCAACGCACTAGTAGCGATATGTATTGTTTTCTAATTAAATGAATAGTCAAAGTCAAATGGTTTTTATTTTCACTTTGACAAAAACACGTTGACTTTGACTGTTCATTTCATTGTATTAAATGGCCAACTGGCCTGTCTGTCTGTCTATCCTTATGTCTGTCTATCTATCTATATCTATATGTCTATCTATCTATCTGTCCTTATGTCTATATATATCTGTTTATCTATCTATCCTTATGCCTACCTATCTATCTATCTGTCTATTCTTATGTCTATCTATCTATCCTTATGTCTATCTATCTATCTGTCTATCTATCCTTATGTCTATCTATGTATCTATCCTTATGTCTATCTATCTGTCTATCTATCTTTATGTCTGTCTATCTGTCTCTGTCTGTCTGTCCTTATATCTATGTATCTGTCTCTCTATCTATCTGTCTGTCTGTAATCTTGTATTTTGCCTGGCACTGTTTCTATTTATTTGCTGCTGTTACACCAGCATTTGTGTCTCAGGTCGGGATTAATACAGACGTGTGTTTGTCTTGTCTTATCTTCACTTCAGAACTGCGGAGCCTCTGGAGTATCACAGGAGTTTTCTGGTTAGTGGCCCTCCTTCCCCTGACAAACGTCAACGCCATAGGCCTACCTGTTATGTATGCATTAAAAATACATACAACAAACCACCAGTACTCGAAGTTGTAGTGAAAAAATACAACAATGAACCAATCAAGTGTCTTGTCTCGTATTATTTAGAAAGAAAACTGCAGGCCTGATGGAAGGGAACTGGTCGAATTTCCGAACCACAACACTGAACATAGGTGAGGAAAAAATATTATTGTAGAACATTCTGAATCAAGTATTTAAATATATCATTATCATAATTTTATTCTGTACATATGCTTTGCCCTCTGTCTCCTTAGGATCCATTTCCACAGCAGATGGCTCTGCGCTGGTTAAGATTGGCAACACTACAGTCATCTGTGGGATCAAAATGGTGCGTATCTAACGAGCAAAAACCATGTTTCAGAGGCTGAGAAGTGAATGTGCCTGACGCTGCATTTGTGATCATCCACAGGAGTTTGCAAACCCATCTGTTGAGGCCCCTAGCAAGGGTTACGTAGGTGAGTCATCACTGCTGTTCCAACGCTATATTTTGATCCAAAGCAATTTTTCAGTGAATTCAGATGCATGTCATTGAGGAGCAGTTAGAGGTTAGGAATCTTTTCAACATTTGTGACATTTACTCTCATCCTGTCCCCAATCAAGATTAATATAACATTTACATTTAGGGCATTTGGCAGGCACTTTTATCCAAAGCGACTTTGGAAACACCCAAAGAGACGGCAATATATCGCTGTGGTACATAAAGATAAGAATAGAGCAGGTTTCTAGCATTCATAAATCCAAGGCTAATAGAACGAGTTACATAATTGCTAGGCTGTCTGCATAATAGCTGGGATAAGAGCAGAAGTACCATTCTGAGTGCATTACCAACATCTAAGAACATACAATATGCTAAACAAATTTTTGCTAAGTACTATTAATTATGCCAAGAGGTACACTTGTGTGTTTGTACGCTGATATTACTTTGTTTTTAAAACGGTTACATAAAAATAACGTTTATGAATTGCTTTTAACCTTCAGCAAAATACAAATCATGTAAACTAGGGGACTTCAAAGCAGTGGCTCAGTAGACTCAGCGATATGTTTAAAGAATAGAGGTGGAGGGAATACTTTATAGTGGTGTTCATCATGGTGTACAAATACAAATATCACTAATGGGAGGGATCAGGATCATTTTTTTTGTTGAATGAGAAATGTAACTAAATAAGCATATAAACAGCAAAGGCTGTGTGTGTGTGTGTTTTGCAGTGCCCAACGTGGACCTGCCGCCTCTGTGTTCGTCCGCATTCAGACACGGAGCGCAAGCACACATGCACACACACACATAACACATGCACACAT
>PIJE02000018.1:571282-581558 GCA_002895965.2 Coryphaenoides rupestris
TGCGCTGGCTGAAGGACGGCCGGCCCCTGCCCTCAGACGCCCGCTGGACCCGCCGCCTCAACGGGACTCACCATCAGCGGCCTGCGGTCCGATGACAGCGGCAGCTACGCCTGCGAGGTTACCAACAGCTTTGGGTCCAAGGAGGTCTCAGGGCAGCTGCACATCATAGGTGGGTGCACAGGGAGCTGATGGGTTAAGAGGGACCTGATGGGGTGTACAGGGTCATGGTGTGCACTTGACCTGTTATAGGTGGGCTTACAGAGACCTGCTATAGGTGGCCATTCGGGGACCTGTTATAGGTGGGTTTAGAGGCACCAGGTGATTGTACATGACCCACCAGGTACATGGATTGTATAGGGACCTCTTATGGGTGTACAGGGATCTGGGGGCCGATTATAGTTGAGTTTGTAGGGACCTGCTATATGTGGCTTCACATGGATCTGGTGGGTTTTACGGGGACCTGCTGTATGTGTGTCTTTACAGGGATCTGGTGGGTTTATGGGTACCTGCTTAGGTGGTTTTACAGTGACCTTGTAGGTTTACAAGGACGTGCAATAGGTTGGTGTACAGTGACCTGGTGGGTTTACAGAGACCTGCTATATGTGGCTTTACAGGGACCCACAGGATCCACAGTGCCTTTAGGGTTGTTCCTTGTATAATATCACAAAGAAGATGAGGACTTTTACACAATATAATGATGTTGTACATCACAAAATACCATTGGGATACAAAACATATCTAAGCAGCCAAATGGTCATGACATGTATGTATGTGGTTATTGAACCAATCAAGGACTAACTAAAAGTAGGCTTCCTCTGCAGTTTCAAACCTCATTTGAAATGATTCTAAGGACATACATGTATGTTCTGGTCATAATTCATTTCGACTGCTGGCTATTATGAGCCATTAATGTGGGATCTCATGACCATATGAGACGATACACCATAATGAGTCCTGGCCACACACACATGCCCTGACAGACGCTATAGTGACAGCCAGACACACCAGCAGGCTGTTTGCCACATCTAAGTCACACATGCAGTGTGTATGTGAGTGTGTATGTGTGCACATGCACAGTGTGTATGTGAGTGTGTATGTGTGCACAGTGTGTATGTAGAGAGGAAGCTGAGCTGTGTGTCTCCTCAGGGCACTGCAAGGGACAGCCAGTTATCCAGTGTGACTGGCTCCATAACCAGTGATCCATCGTGACTGGCTCCATAACCAGTGTGACTGGCTCCATAACCAGTGTGACTGTCTCTATAACCAGTGATCCATCGTGACTGGCTCCATAATCAGTGTGACTGGCTCTATAACCAGTTATCCAGAGTGACTGGCTCCATATCCAGTGATCCATTGTGACTGGCTCCATAACTGGTCCCCTAACAGATCTTCCAGCTGACCTTCATAATCAAGGAAGAGGAAGAGCAGGAGTTTAGTCTAGTCATCTAGCAGACACAGAGGAGGAGGTGGGAGGGGTAGAGGGGGATGAGAGGAGGAGGAAGAGGAGAGAGGTAGGAGGATGAGGAGGAGAGGGATTGGAGGAGGGAGAGGAGGAAGGAGAGGATAAGGAGGGAGAGGAGAATTATGAGGGGTTAAAGCCGACCTGACATAATGATCAGCACCACGTGATGAGAGACACAGACCTAATTACTGAGCTTTATATGAACATTAACAGAACCTGAGAGGATGAGGGAGAGAGATGGTAAAGTGTGTGTGTGTGAGAGAGAGAGAGAATGAGAGGGAGAGAGAGAGAGAGAGAGGGGGGGGGGAGACGAGAGAGAGAGAGCGAGAGCGAGCCTGGAGTTGCCAGTGGGCACATCATGGCAGCACACACTGTGACTCCAACAGGGAGGGGTGTGTGTGTGTGTGTGTGTGTGTGTGTGTGTGTGTGTGTGTGTGTGTGTGTGTGTGTGTGTGTGGTGTGGGGAGGAGTGGGGGGGGGGGGTGGTCAGTGATGTTACCCCCCAGCATACACCACCAGCTGCCTCATTGCTCACTGACATTTACACACACACACGCACACACACACACACACACACACACCCACACACACACACACACACACACATGCATAACCCCTCCTCCATTGCTCTCTCTCGCCTTCTCTCTCTCTCTGTCACACACACACGGTCGGGAGTGTGTGTGTGTGTGTGTGTGTGTGTGTGTGTGTGTGTGTGTGTGTGTCTCCAGCTGCTTCCTTAATGAGAACCTCACGCTGAACTAGACGCTGTGTCTGTTCCTGTATACTCAGTATATATATATATATATATTTATTGTATATCTCTATATGTTCTAAATCCATCTACTATATATATATATGTATGTATTTCTTGTACATACATATATACGGTATATATATACATAAGGGTTATCAAAATAACATGTTGATTTCAAATGATTGAGTAGGCCGATCGAATATTAACATAATAATAATCTCACTCCATGGCAAGCAACTAAGAGGACACTCGCAAGTGGCAATTCATGAAAAAGTCTTGTCTGCGTGTATTTAATGGAGATAAACTCGTGTGTATGAACAACTTACTGGCGGCGAAGGGTTAAAAAATTTAGTGTTTCATGGAGTTTGTTGGCAGCAAGTTGCTCATCCACGTGGACTTTTTTGGAAAACAAGGGAATGCCGATACAAAGACGATGACCCAATCTGGCCGTGGAGGTGCAATATTGGTGCAATGTATCCCTAATACCATGTCTGATACATCTATCTATCTTTATGTTATTCACGTTATTCTTGATGTCTCTCTCCTCTCCTCTCTCTCTCTCTCTCTCTCTCTCCTCTCTCACTCTCTGTCTGTCTCCATGTCTCTCTCTCCCCAGACCCCCTGCACGTGACCCTGTCTCCCAAGAGTCTGAAGACGGGCATCAGCAGCACCCTGTTCTTCACGTGCACGGTGGAGGGCACGCCGGAGTACGCGGTGACGTGGTACCGCAACACGGAGCCGGTGCTGTCCGACCAGCACATCTCCATCCAGGGCTCGCACAACGACACGCTGCAGATCACCGCCGCGCAGAAGTTCCACTCGGGCGCCTACCAGTGCTTCGCCGCGCGTAAGGGCATCACCACCCAGGACTTCTCCATCATCCTCCTGGAGGGTAAGGGCGGAGGAGACGCAACACGTTCCAGGGAGACACGTCTGGTCCTTTGTCACTCTTTCACTCGCTGTCACTTGTACTGCACATATATACACCACACCCAGCACCACCCACAGTTTTTTTTTATAAAGGTGGAGAAGTTTAGATCGAACACCCTCTAATGCCTTTTGTAAACCTAACATAACACCCTATGTACCCCTCACGTAACACTGTGTGTAACCCTAATGTAACACCTTCTGTACCCCTCACGTAATGCCCTCTCCACCCCTAACGTATGCCCCTCTCCACCCCTAACACAACGCCCTCTCCACCCCTAACACAACGCCCTCTCCACCCCTAACACAACGCCCTCTCCACCCCTAACACAACGCCCTCTCCACCCCTAACGCCCTCTCCACCCCTAACACAACGCCCTCTCCACCCCTAACACAACGCCCTCTCCACCCCTAACACAACGCCCTCTCCACCCCTAACACAACGCCCTCTCCACCCCTAACGTAACGCCCTCTCCACCCCTAACACAACGCCCTCTCCACCCCTAACACAACGCCCTCTCCACCCCTAACAACGCCCTCTCCACCCCTAACACAACGCCCTCTCCACCCCTAACACAACGCCCTCTCCACCCCTAACACAACGCCCTCTCCACCCCTAACACAACGCCCTCTCCACCCCTAACGTAACGCCCTCTCCACCCCTAACACAACGCCCTCTCCACCCCTAACACAACGCCCTCTCCACCCCTAACACAACGCCCTCTCCACCCCTAACACAACGCCCTCTCCACCCCTAACACAACGCCCTCTCCACCCCTAACACAACGCCCTCTCCACCCCTAACACAACGCCCTCTCCACCCCTAACACAACGCCCTCTCCACCCCTAACACAACGCCCTCTCCACCCCTAACGTAACGCCCTCTCCACCCCTAACACAACGCCCTCTCCACCCCTAACACAACGCCCTCTCCACCCCTAACACAACGCCCTCTCCACCCCTAACGTAACGCCCTCTCCACCCCTAACACAACGCCCTCTCCACCCCTAACACAACGCCCTCTCCACCCCTAACGCAACGCCCTCTCCACCCCTAACACAACGCCCTCTCCACCCCTAACACAACGCCCTCTCCACCCCTAACACAACGCCCTCTCCACCCCTAACACAACGCCCTCTCCACCCCTAACACAACGCCCTCTCCACCCCTAACACAACGCCCTCTCCACCCCTAACACAACGCCCTCTCCACCCCTAACACAACGCCCTCTCCACCCCTAACACAACGCCCTCTCCACCCCTAACACAACGCCCTCTCCACCCCTAACACAACGCCCTCTCCACCCCTAACACAACGCCCTCTCCACCCCTAACACAACGCCCTCTCCACCCCTAACACAACGCCCTCTCCACCCCTAACACAACGCCCTCTCCACCCCTAACGTAACGCCCTCTCCACCCCTAACACAACGCCCTCTCCACCCCTAACGTAACGCCCTCTCCACCCCTAACACAACGCCCTCTCCACCCCTAACACAACGCCCTCTCCACCCCTAACACAACGCCCTCTCCACCCCTAACACAACGCCCTCTCCACCCCTAACACAACGCCCTCTCCACCCCTAACACAACGCCCTCTCCACCCCTAACACAACGCCCTCTCCACCCCTAACACAACGCCCTCTCCACCCCTAACACAACGCCCTCTCCACCCCTAACACAACGCCCTCTCCACCCCTAACACAACGCCCTCTCCACCCCTAACACAACGCCCTCTCCACCCCTAACACAACGCCCTCTCCACCCCTAACACAACGCCCTCTCCACCCCTAACACAACGCCCTCTCCACCCCTAACACAACGCCCTCTCCACCCCTAACACAACGCCCTCTCCACCCCTAACACAACGCCCTCTCCACCCCTAACACAACGCCCTCTCCACCCCTAACACAACGCCCTCTCCACCCCTAACACAACGCCCTCTCCACCCCTAACACAACGCCCTCTCCACCCCTAACACAACGCCCTCTCCACCCCTAACACAACGCCCTCTCCACCCCTAACACAACGCCCTCTCCACCCCTAACACAACGCCCTCTCCACCCCTAACACAACGCCCTCTCCACCCCTAACACAACGCCCTCTCCACCCCTAACACAACGCCCTCTCCACCCCTAACGTAACGCCCTCTCCACCCCTAACACAACGCCCTCTCCACCCCTAACACAACGACATCTGTACCCCTCATTTATTGCCTTCTGTAACCCTAACATAACACCTTCTGTTCCCCCCGAATGTAAAGACTTATGTGTCTCATAGTTGTGTATAATAGTTATGGTTATGTTGTGGTGCTGGTTAGGTATGGTTCTAATAGTTCTGGTTCTAGTTCTGTTGTGGTGCTGGTTAGGTTTGGTTCTAATGGTTCTGGTTCTGTTGTGGTGCTGGTTAGGTTTGGTTCTAATGGTTCTGGTTCTGGTTCTGTTGTGGTGCTGGTTAGGATTGGTTCTAATGGTTCTGGTTCTGTTGTGGTTGTTTCCAGACGGGACACCACGCATCGTGTCGTCCTTCAGCGAGCGCGTGGTGAACACCGGGGAGCCGTTCTCGCTCATGTGTGGCGCCAAGGGAGCCCCGCCCCCCTCCATCACCTGGACGCTGGACGACGAGCCCGTGGTCAGAGACTCCGCCTACAAGACGAGCCAGTACACCCTGTCGGACGGCCTGACGGTGTCACATGTCAACGTGAGCAACCCGCTGATCCGCGACGGGGGAGTGTATCGTTGCGCCGCACGCAACTCGGCCGGTAGCGCCGAGTACCAAGCGCGCATAAACGTAAGAGGTGCCTGTCTGTTTTTCAATATACCTGCACTCCACACACACACCTGTACACAGGTAGACACAGAGAGGGCCTCACATACCACAACACACACACACACACAACACACATTTCTTTTTATATATTAGGGTTGTCAAAATAACATGTTCATTTTGCTGAACTAATTATGGAAAAATTAACACGTCAAATAAATTCACGCAGATTAATCAAGCTCTATGGCGGAGGTGAGCCTATATAATAGCCTAGCAGCAAGTGACGAAGTCGCAATTCTCTCTTCCTGTGAATAATCTCTCTGAAGCGTGACATTTCTGAACACTTCAGAGACAGTAAGTCCATTAATATGCGATTAATTACATGATTTAATCGCAGAGCATGTAATTTATTATTTACATTTTTTCACTTGACAACCATAATATATATTTATATATACAGTATATACTGTATATATAAACTGTATGTATATACATTCACTTTATCTATCCAACTTTAGTTTAGTGCTAGTTTCTACCTCTCTAGGCACGATAGCACTCTCACTAGATACACAATACAATACTAACCATCTGATCAACAATATCCCTGCTTTTACCATGCAGGAACATAACTAACCTCCCTCTTTTCTCCTCTCCACCTCCACCTCCACAACCACCCGATCCCTCGATCCTCTCCACCTCCGCCACCTCCTCACACCTCCTCCTCCTTTCTCTGTCCCATCACTCCTATCTCTACATCTATCAATCTTCCTCTGTCACCCTCTCCATCTCTCCTTGTCTGTCAACCTCTATCAATCCCTCAATCGCTCTCTCTTGCTCTCTCTCTCCCTCTATCAAACTCTCTCTTTCGCTATCAATCTTTCTATCTGTCAATCTCTTTCTCTCTTCTTCTGTCTCTCTCCGCCTGTGATGTCCTCTCGCTCTCCCTGTCTCTCTCTGTCTCTCTCTGTCTCTCTACCTGTGCTGTCCTGTCTCTGTATCTCTCTCTCTCTCTCTTGCTCTCTCTCTCTCTCTCTGGCTCTCTCTCGCGCTCTCTCTCGCTCTTGTGCTCTCTCTCTGTCTCTCTACCTGTGCTGTCCCGTCTCTGTATCTCTCTCTCTCTCTCTCTCTCTCTCTCTCTCTCTCTCTCTCTCTCTCTCTCTCTCTCTCTCTCTCTCTCTCTCTCGCTCTCTCTCTGGCTCTCTCTCTCTCTCGCTCTCTCTCGCTCTCTCTCGCTCTCGCTCTCTCTCTCTCTCGCTCTCGTGCTCTCTCTCTGTCTCTCTACCTGTGGTGTCCTTTCTCTTCCTGTCTTTCTCTCCACCCCACCCTCTCCCCTCCCCGTGGCTCCAGGGGCACCCAGGATCAGGCCCATGCGTGACATCACGGCGGTGGCGGGCAGGAACACCTACATCACGTGCCGGGTGATCGGCTACCCGTACTACTCCATCAAGTGGCTGAAGGAGGGCATGCAGCTGCCTGACAACCATCGGCAGGTGGTGTTCGAGAACGGCACCCTGCGGCTCACAGACGTGCAGAAGGGTGCTGACGAGGGCACCTACCTCTGCAGTGTGCTCATCCTGCCCCAGCTGTCAATCAACCAGACCGTGCACGTCACCGTCAAGGGTGAGTTGCGGTAGTCTTCTTCTATTGCCCCCTGAAGGGAAGACCCAGTGTGTATTACAGGGAGTCCTCTATAGACGCTTGAAGGGAAGACACAGTGTATAGTGATGGGAGTCCTCTACAGACTCCTGAAGGGAAGACCCAGTGAGTCCTTACTCCCTTCACTCCCAGCCGAAAGGAACTGGGTTTGATCCCTCAATGTCCGAAGTCTACCTGTAGACATCCTAAAGCAAGATGTCTCCTAACACCCACCTGTCTCTGTACTGTCTAACCCCTACCTACTCCTTTTTGACCTGTCTCTCTACTGTCTAACCCCTACTTGCTCCTTAATGACCTGTCTCTGTACTGTCTAACCCCTACCTGCTCCTTAATGACCTGTCTCTCTACTGTCTAACCCCTACTTGCTCCTTAATGACCTGTCTCTGTACTTTCTAACCCCGACCTGCTCCTTAATGACCTGTCTCTCTACTGTCTAACCCCTACCTGCTCCTTAATGACCTGTCTCTGTACCGTCTAACCCCTACCTGCTCCTTAATGACCTGTCTCTGTACTGTCTAACCCCTACCTGCTCCTTAATGACCTGTCTCTGTACTGTTTAACCCCTACCTGCTCCTTAATGACCTGTCTCTGTACTGTCTAACCCCTACCTGCTCCTTGAAGACCTGTCTCTGTACTGTCTAACCCCTACCTGCTCCTTAATGACCTGTCTCTGTACTGTCTAACCCCTACCTGCTCCTTGAAGACCTGTCTCTGTACTGTCTAACCCATACCTGCTAATGAATGCATCTGAATTCACTGCCATTACGGATAAAACAATGTGATGAATAGTAAAAAAACATAAAGAAAGTATAACTGTGTAGAGGTTTAGGGTTCATGTCTGTGTGGGTGGGTGTGGGTGGGTGTGGGTGGGTGTGTATGGGTGTGGGTGGGTGTGGATGGGTGGGTGGGTGTGTATGGGGTGGGTGGGTGTGGGTGGATGAGGGAGGTGTGGGTGGGTGTGGGTGGATGTGGGTGGGTGTGTATGGATGTGGTTGGGTGTGGATGGGTGTGGGGTGGATGTGGGAGGGTGTGCGGTGGGTGTGGGTGGATGTGGGAGGGTGTGGGTGGGTGTGGGTGATGTGGGAGGGGGGAGCACTCCAGGCCGGTGCTGGGGCAGCTGCAGAGGTGTTTGAGGGTGTTCATGTGCGTGTAAGTGTGCCTGTGTGTGTGTGTGTTGTGTGTGTGTGTGTGTGTGTGCCTGTGTGTGCCTGTGTGCGTGCGTGCGTGTGTGGAGTGTGCGTGCGTGCGTGCGTGCGTAGGTGTGTGAGTGCGTGCGTGTGTGTGTGTGTGCGTGCGTGCGTGCGTGTGTGAGTGGCGTGCGTGGTGCGTGTGTGTGTGTGTGTGTGTGTGTGTGTGTGTGTGTGCCTGTGTGTGCCTGTGTGCGTGCGTGCGTGCGTGATAGTGTGTGTGTGTGTGCGTGCGGCGTGCGTGTGCGTTGCGTGCGTGCGTGTGTGTGTGTGTGTGTGTGTGTGTGTGAGTGTGCTTGTGATTTAATTAGATGAATAATAATGAGGCAGATTAAATCCCCCAGATGTCTCAGCTGTGGTACCTCCTCCCCTCCCTAACCCCCGTCTCCATGGCAACGGGATGACTTCCTCCTGCCAATTTGACTTTAACCAGAGCAGCTATTATGGGCTGGCTGGAGATGGGGAGGGGTCTAAGGGGTGGGGGGTGGGGGGGGGGGTTGTGCAGTGGACCTGCTGGCCAATGACCTTCCTTCCAATACACCTCTCTACAGCTCTCTACCATCTTCACATATTTATTTATTACATCTTTACTCTATATCTCTATTTATTTATTACATCTTCACTCTGTATCTCTATTTATTTATTACATCTTCATTCTATATCTCTATTTATTTATTACATCTTCACTCTATATCTCTATTTATTTATTACATCTTCACTCTATATCTCTATTTATTTATTACATCTTCACTCTATATCTCTATTTATTTATTACATCTTCATTCTATATCTCTATTTATTTATTACATCTTCACTCTATATCTCTATTTATTTATTACATCTTCACTCTGTATCTCTATTTATTTATTACATCTTCATTCTATATCTCTATTTATTTATTACATCTTCACTCTGTATCTCTATTTATTTATTACATCTTCATTCTATATCTCTATTTATTTATTACATCTTCACTCTATATCTCTATTTATTTATTACATCTTCATTCTATATCTCTATTTATTTATTACATCTTCACTCTATATCTCTATTTATTTATTACATCTTCACTCTATATCTCTATTTATTTATTACATCTTCATTCTATATCTCTATTTATTTATTACATCTTCACTCTATATCTCTATTTATTTATTACATCTTCATTCTATATCTCTATTTATTTATTACATCTTCACTCTATATCTCTATTTATTTATTACATCTTCACTCTATATCTCTATTTATTTATTACATCTTCATTCTATATCTCTATTTATTTATTACATCTTCACTCTATATCTCTATTTATTTATTACATCTTCATTCTATATCTCTATTTATTTATTACATCTTCACTCTATATCTCTATTTATTTATTACATCTTCACTATACATCTAATTATTTGTTGCATACCTCTAATAATTTTTTACATCTTCCCTCTATACCTCTAATTATGTATTACATCCTCCTCATGTGTCATTGATTTAATATTCTTATTTAAAAGAACATATAAAATAGTAG
>PIJE02000018.1:583642-626142 GCA_002895965.2 Coryphaenoides rupestris
CCCCCCTCTCTCTCTCTCCTTCATGAATTGCAATGTTACAGGATATCCTGTTGTTCACCACAGAGAGACGAAGTGTGTGTGTGTGTGTGTGTGTGTGTGTGTGTGTGTGTGTGTGTGTGTGGTGTGTGTGTGTGTGTGTGTGTGTGCAGCTGAACCCAGCAGAACGAGGAGACTCTGTGTTCTTCTCCTGTCATGCCATCAACTCCTACGGAGAGGGGAGGGGACTGATCCAGCTCACTGTGCAAGGTACACACACACACTCATAATAAGATGATAACTATATCATTCACCATCATTTAACAGAGAGACCGGCCTTTGTTTAGCAGTCCAAGATGCAGTTTATTGATACATTTGTACGTGTATTTATAATGAAAAAATCAATTCATCCACACAAATCACTGATAAAAATGTGCGCAAGGAAAGTAAAGCAGTGAGTATGACGAGAAGACAGCACCTGCAGCGAACTCACCTGTCTTCTGGAGCCACACCCCCTCCTATAGACCCTAGAGACTGCAGAGTTCACCCCCAAGCTAACCTTGATCTAATGTTCTCCTTCTTAACACACACACACACACACACACCCACACACTCAAACACGCAGAACCCCCAGACCCTCCAGAGCTGGAGGTGCGGGAGGTGAAGGACAGGAGTATGAACCTGAGGTGGATCCAGAGGTTCGATGGGAACAGTATTATCACCAGCTACGACATCGAGTACAAGAACAAGTCAGGTGGGGGCGCTACTTTACTCTCCATTGTAATAAAACCTACAAATAGTCAATTAAGGGATTTCATCTGGTAGTGAAGCAAAAATATTTTGTTCCTTTTTTTCTTTCTTTCTTAATGTGTTCTGTTTGTATTTGTGTTTGTGTGTGTCTGTTTGTGGTTGTGAGTGTGTGTTTGTGTGTGTGTGTGTGTGTGTGTGTGTGTCTATTTATGTCCATGTGTGTGTGTCTGTTTGTGGTTGCGTGTGTGTGTTTGTGTGTGTGTGTGTGTGTGTGTGTGTGTCTATTTGTGGCCATGTGTGTGTGTCTGTTTGTGGTCATGTGTGTGTGTGTGTGTGTGTGTGTGTGTGTGTGCGTGCGTGCGTGTGTGTGTGTGTGTGTGTGTGTGTGTGTGTGTGTGTGTTTGCATGGTTGCGGGGTCCAGACACGTGGGACCACATGTACACCACCAGGAACATCTCGCCCACCAACAACCAGGCCAACATCGTGGAGCTGCATCCCGCCTGCGTCTACAGCATCAGGATGTACTCCTACAACAAGATCGGCCGCAGTGCACCCAGCAAGGAACTCACCATCAGCACCGAGGAAGCGCGTACGTCTGCTGCACCAGCCCAGCTCCGCCCGCCTCCACGCCTCGCTGTTCACTGTCTCCTCTGTCTTCCTGCTTCCTGTCTCCGTGAACACGTGTGCTTGATGATTTGATGATGTCATAACCCCCCCCCCCTCTCTTATTTCCTGTTCAGAACCCGACGGCCCGCCCATGGACGTCATCCTCCAGCCAATGACGTCTCAGAGCATCCGGGTCACATGGAGGGTGAGAGATGATTGGTTCTCTCTGCTGTATAAACTGCCTGCAGTGTGTAACAGATAGAGCTTTTATAATGGATTGCATTTATAATGGACAGCGGAGCTACTGTACAAACTACATGCCTTGTGTGACAGATAGAGTTACTGTATAAACGATATGCAGTGTGTAACAGATAGAGTTACTGTATAAACGATCTGCAGTGTGTAACACATAGAGTTACTGTATAAACTATCTGCAGTGTGTAACACATAGAGTTACTGTATAAACGATATGCAGTGTGTAACACATAGAGTTACTGTATAAACTATCTGCAGTATGTAACACATAGAGTTACTGTATAAACTATCTGCAGTGTGTAACACATAGAGTTACTGTATAAACGATATGCAGTGTGTAACACATAGAGTTACTGTATAAACGATCTGCAGTGTGTAACACAATAGTTACTGTATAAACGATATGCAGTGTGTAACACATAGAGTTACTGTATAAACGATATGCAGTGTGTAACACATAGAGTTACTGTATAAACGATATGCAGTGTGTAACACATAGAGTTACTGTATAAACTATATGCAGTGTGTAACACATAGAGTTACTGTATAAACGATCTGCAGTGTGTAACACATAGAGTTACTGTATAAACGATATGCAGTGTGTAACACATAGAGTTACTGTATAAACGATATGCAGTGTGTAACACATAGAGTTACTGTATAAACTATCTGCAGTGTGTAACACATAGAGTTACTGTATAAACGATATGCAGTGTGTAACACATAGAGTTACTGTATAAACGATATGCAGTGTGTAACACATAGAGTTACTGTATAAACTATCTGCAGTGTGTAACACATAGAGTTACTGTATAAACGATCTGCAGTGTGTAACACATAGAGTTACTGTATAAACGATATGCAGTGTGTAACACATAGAGTTACTGTATAAACGATATGCAGTGTGTAACACATAGAGTTACTGTATAAACGATATGCAGTGTGTAACACATAGAGTTACTGTATAAACGATCTGCAGTATGTAACACATAGAGTTACTGTATAAACTATCTGCAGTGTGTAACACATAGAGTTACTGTATAAACGATATGCAGTGTGTAACACATAGAGTTACTGCATAAACTGTCTGCAGTATGTAACACATAGAGTTACTGTATAAACGATCTGCAGTGTGTAACACATAGAGTTACTGTATAAACGATATGCAGTGTGTAACACATAGAGTTACTGTATAAACTATCTGCAGTGTGTAACACATAGAGTTACTGTATAAACGATCTGCAGTGTGTAACACATAGAGTTACTGTATAAACGATATGCAGTGTGTAACACATAGAGTTACTGTATAAACGATATGCAGTGTGTAACAGTATTTTCTGCCCCACTCCAGGCCCCTAAGAAGGAGCTTCAGAACGGGCTTATCCGGGGTTACCAGATCGGCTACCGGGAGAACGGGCCCGGGAGCAGCGGGCAGTACAGCATCGTGGAGATGAAGGCGACGGGAGACAGCGAGGTGTACACCCTGGACAACCTGAAGAAGTTTGCCCAGTACGGGGTGGTGGTCCAGGCCTTCAACAGGGCTGGGACTGGCCCCTCCAGCACCGAGATAAATGCCACCACGCTTGAGGATGGTAGGATTACTCTATCCTAGCTATGCATCTATCTATCTGTCTATCTATCTATCTGTCTGTCTGCCTGTCTCTGTCTCTCTCTGTCTCTGTCTCTGTCTCTATCTCTCTTTTACTCTCTCTGTCCGTATGTCTGTCTGTCTGTCTGTCTAGAGGAGAGATTGGTGAGGTGTAGGGATGGAGGTGTGTTTGTGGATGAACTGGAGCATACGGGAGGGGTGGGGAGGTGGAGGTGGAGGGTGGGGGTCTGGGAGGAGTTGTATTTAATAAATGGACAGACAGACAGCAGCGGGGGGAGCAGTAAGACAGGGCATTTGCATACAAGTGCACGTGTGCCCGTGCACGCTCGCTAGTAATGGTAGAAATTAACCCACCCCCCTCCCCTCCTCTCCTCCTTCCCTCTACTCTATTTAATTAGTCCCTTCATTAGACTGATGAAGAGAGAGACAGAAGGAACTCTCTGGAAATAACACTCCCCTTCCTTCCTTCCTTCCTTTCGCTCTCTCTCTCTCTCTCTCTCTCTCTCGCTCTCTTTCTTTCTTTCCCACCTTGTTCTTGCACTGCTCTACAGATCAGAACCATCGTTCACAACCCATTCCTTCAGAAACAAACACAGAATCAAACCAGAGCCTGGTTTGATCTCCCTGTCCGTCCGCGGTGCGGCTAGAGTGTGTGTGTGTGTGTGTGTGTGTGTGTGTGTGTGTGTGTGTGTGTGTGTGTGTGTGTGTGTGTGTGTGTGTGTGTGTGTGTGTGTGTGTGTGTGTGTGTGTGTGTGTGTGTGTGTGTGTGTGTGTGTGAGTGCCTGGGGGCCACGCCTCCTTCCTGGAGAGGCAGAGACACGGTCTGTGCTGAGGCCCCTCCCTGTGTGTATATGTGTGTGTGTGTGTGTGTGTGTGTGTGTGTGTGTGTGTGTGTGTGTGTGTGTGTGTGTGTGCGTGTGTGTGTGCGCGTGCGTGCGCGTGCGTGCGTGCGTGCGTGTGTGTGTGTGTGTGTGTGTGTGTGTGGCAGGGCCCTAATGACAGAGAAAGGGCCCTGATTACTACAACAATACCAGTGATGGTAATTGTAGGGATGGAGAGCGTCTGAGTGTGGGGGTCCTGCTGCTATGAGCCGCTACGCTTAGCCACAAATGAATGCTTTGTCTGGGCTAAACCCTCTGGGACATCCCCCCTCCGGTCTGCAGGGACCCCTTTAGATGATACTGTATACTGCTACTGCTAGTGTTCCCATGTACCTGTACCACTAATGTACAGCGCTGACACCACTCATACTGTGTTCCCGTGTACCTGGAATAATGCTAATGCTGCTATTGGTATTTATGAAGAATTATGGATGAAACACTTCACAGATCACAAATGTATGAAAAACTATGGAAATGACGAATTGATGTCATTTTTGATGAATGACACACAGATGAAAACACACGGGTAATCACTAATATAATAATAATAAAATCTTCCTCTCTCTCTCCCACCCTCTCTGTCCCTCCTCTCCTGCCTTTTTTCTCTCCCTCGCCCCTCTGTCTCTCCCTCTCCCACCTCAATCACCCCCTCTCTCCCCCACTCAATCCCTCTCTCTCCCTCCCTCCCCTCTCCACACCCCCCCCCCCACCTCTCTCGCACCCCCCCGTCCCACATCTCTGTCTCCCATTCTCACCTCCCGCCTCTCTCTCTCAACCCTCTGTCTCCCCCCTCCGCCACCCCCACCCAGTTCCCAGTGAGCCCCCCCAGAACGTGCGGGCGATCTCAGTGACATCGGACGAGGCGGTGATCACGTGGGCGGAGCCTCCTCGTGTGACCCTGCATGGGGTGCTGAAGGGCTACCGGGTGGTGTACTGGTCGCTGTTCCCTGATGGAGGTGGGTGGAGCTAATTATTATTATATTCCCCCTGACTACACCTGACTACACCGACCTCCTCCTACGCACCCCCTACATTCAGACACTTTGACCTTGACCTTTTCGTGCAAAACTGCACCTCATATACCGTAACTACACACTGACACCACCCGCACGCCTGCTACACCACCCTTACCCCTCCCATATTACTAGAGCACCTCCATCACCTGCACCTGGAGGTGATGGATACATACACTTCCTCTACACCACCCTTAATCTTGCTACACTCCTACTCCACCGTCCAAAGTCACTATAACTACACCACCCTCACATGTCACCCCTTACACCCTAACACCGTCCTTACACCTGCTACATCTCCAACTCCACCCTAACAGGACCCTACACACATGCTTTACTTCTTCTATACTTCCTTTACTCCAAATACTCCTCCTCCATCCACTCCCTACACCCCAACACATCCACCTTCACCTCTCCCTCTGTTGTTCTGCTTCAAACCCATCCATTTCTAAACTTTCTCTTGTTTGAATGCCGTAAATTATGTTTGGATCAATTTTTGGTCTTGATAAATAAAAAAGTGTCCTTCTGAATGTTGCTTTTCATTGTATTCAACATTTGCATAAATAGCCTCGAATATAAGTGATACAAATACGTTGTTTTGGAATTCACGCATTTTCGATGGGGCGGGATAGTCAGGTAGTTAGGTAGGGTGTCCGACTCCCAGCTTAATGTTCTGGGTTCGATCCCCAATATCTGCAGTCTACCTGTAGGTAGCCCTACTCATGAATGACGTGGATAAAACCTATGTAACTGAGTCATAGTTTTACTTTGGTTTTTTAAATGACAATTTGTAAAACTGCTGTTCCCTCCCTCGCACCCTCCACCCCCCCCCCGCCCCCCCCCCTCTCCACCCTCCACCTCCCTCCGTCCAGAGTGGGGTGAGATGCAGAACATCACCACAATGAGGGAGCAGGTGGAGATGCACGGGCTGGAGAAGTTCACCAACTACAGTGTGCAGGTGCTGGCCTACACCCAGGCTGGGGACGGGGTCCGCAGCAACGTGCTGTACATACAGACCCGCGAAGACCGTAAGTACAGACACACATATGTGAACATCCCTAACAAATACAGTTGGTGTAGACCTAGGCTATAATGAAACGCGGATCTTATTCTGAAATAAATGTGCATAATGAATACAATGTGCATAATGAATAAAATAATCTATCCAACAAGGACAACAAATAAGATAATCGGTCAGAGCAGCTATAATAGGGTTAAAGGATATGCTGAACTTGAACAAAATAATTAGGATGCTATACAAGAACCGCTCTGCAACCGCCTACACCCACGGGTATAGTCAGGTCACATGGGCCAATTAACTGTAGTATATACACACATATTGTAGTATATAGATACATATACATACTGTAGTATATACACCACATATTGTAGTATATAGATACATATTCATGCTGTAGTATATAGACACATACATACTGTACATACTAATATACACATGTACACACACTGTACATATACACACACACACATGGCGTCATATATTCCTTTATTTGTTCATAAAATGTGTCATTTTTCAATAATAAAAGAAATGTGATTGTCAGACACCCACACACCCACACACACACCCACACACACATGCACACACGCACACACGCACGCTCCCAGCGCATGTAGTGCAGGGGATTACAGGATGTAGGTTGTAGGAGATAAGGAGGGAGGAGCATGTCAGGGGTGTAGTTAGTCCTTTCTATCCTATCTCCAGCGCATGACTAAAGGAGGCTCCATTAGCCCTGCTAATGAGAACTAAGAGGCTTTGTCTCCATGGCTTCTGGCTGAGTAAGGGGGTGCTGGGGAGCCTCAAAGCTGGGGGTGGAGAGAGCATGTGGGCGGGGGGGCGGGGGGAGGGGGGCGGTTGGGGAGGTCCCACAGCATCCCATAGGCGGGAGGTAGGTAACGCGACGGAGACGGGGGATTAACTCTGGCTGGATTAGGGCGAGTTAATGTGCTGCTGACACTGCTGTGGGTGGGGCTACAAACTGTTGGGGCGGGGTTACAGACTATTGGAGGGCGGGGTTACAGACCAAACTCATTTTAGTACGTAACCCAGAATGTTTTTACCTGCAGAATGGTCACATCCACCAACAGTTTGTGGCAGGTGTTCATTTTTTACCTGATGGGGGTGGTTGGATGGTCTGGGTGTTGGCAGTTGGATGGTCTGGGTGGTGATGGTAGGATGGTCTGGATGGTGATGGTTGGTTGGATGGTCTGGGTGGGGGTGGTTGGATGGTTTGGGATGGTGATGGTTGGATGGTCTGGGTGGGGGTGGTTGATTGCCCTGGGGTCTCCCTAGGGTGGGGGGGGGGGGCATGCTGTCTGTCTGCAGGCCTGGGCTGATGATTGTGGCACCAGATGGGGCTTAAATTCACCCCCACCCTCCCCACCCACCACCAACCACCTCCCCTCCGTGTCACACAGAGGCCCAGTTATGATAATGATGTCTCAGATACACCCTGAACACATATACAAATACATGTACATGTATCACACATCCATATACACACACACACACACACACAGACACACACACACGTACGTACAAACACGTATGCAGCCCACTGACTGACTGAGTTGAAGAGTCAGTAGCTAGCGAGCTGGGTGAAGGATCAGCAACTAGCTGGGTGTAGTGTTTGGCAGCGAGTTGGGTGGAGCATGAGCAGCTAGCTGGGCGCAGTGTTAGCAGCTAGGAGGGTTTAGTGTGGTGGCAGGAGTCACAAACTGCTGGCCAGTGTGGAATGAACATATGGCACAGCTGGACAGAGTGATCAGGATCAGTCCTGTTCCTAGAGCTAACATGCTAACGGGCTAACTGCTCACTTTGAGAGGATAATACCCTTCAACCCCGCAACACACACACACACACACACACACACACACACACACACACACACACACACACACACACACACACCCACACACACACACACACCACACACACCAACACACACACACACACACAAAAAAACCCCGGTATTCTAATATGTGTATGTGTGTTGGTGTGTGTTGTTGGTGTTCTCTAGTGCCTGGTCCTCCTGCTGGCATCAAGGCGGTCCCCTCCTCCCCCAGCAGTGTGGTTGTGTCCTGGCTGCCCCCCCACAAGCCCAATGGAGTCATCCGCAAGTACACCATCTACTGCTCCAGCCCCGCCTCCGGACACCCGGTAAGCCCCACCCCCCCCGTGTATAGTTCAAGTTCACGTTGTATACATGTACAACTAGCAGTGACATGCTTCCTTTTCCTGCACCTTTGTCTGTCCTTTGACAATAAATTATAAATAAATACACAATTATTAATTATAAGTATAAGACTGAACATGTGAAATGTGAAATAAAAGTATAAGTATATGTGAAATACAGTGAAGTACAATTTTTCTGTAATTATTATTAATTATGTTAAGTAAATCAAAATAATTATAGAGTGAACAGGTGCAATAAAAGTACTATTATATATGTATAAAATAGAGTTAAAGTCAAAGTAAAATTAAATGAAATCACGGTATATGAATTTGTATTTCTTCATAGATTATGCTGTCCAAAAAACGGTATTGAATGAACAGTGCAGTATGTAAGATACTGATCCCAGGTACGATAACACAGCTAGGAAGTAAACAAAGTAGTTGACGACAACAAAACCCCCCAAAATAAGAGTACAAACGAGTCCCAATAAAAAGGTACTCTGATTCAGCAGCCCGGGAATTGAACCTGGAAACAACAGCAGATTAATTGATCAGTCAGCAACAGCCTTTAGTTATTCACGTCACTGAAGCCTTTCAGTGTGTGTGCGTGTGCGTGTACCTGTGCCTGTGTGTGTGTGTGTGTGTGTGTGTGTGTGTGTGTGTGTGTGTGTGTGTGTGTGTGTGTAATGGTGTGCCTGTGTATATTTGTGTGTGTTTCTGTGTGTGTGTGTATTGTGTGTATTGATGTGTGTGGTGTGTGTGTGTGTGTGTGTTGTGTGTGTGTGTGCATGTGTGTGTGTCTATATTGGTGTGTGCGTGTGTGTGTGTGTTTGCACCATTGCTTTACTTCCTGCCCTCCCAGATGAACAGATGAGGTTGTCTTGGCAACGCGATGAGACGTAGATATGCAAATGAAGCAGAGAACAAGCATACATGCACACTGCCGCATCGAGAGCGCACACACACACACACACACACACACACACACACACACACACACACACACCCTGCCTAATCAAATTGAACTCCTCTCTATTTATACACGTTTGTCGCATTTTGATTGCAGCTCGGCCACACATGTGCACTCGTGCACTAACACACACTAACACACACTAACACCACCAACACTAACGGCCACACAAACGGCACGGACCCGCCTCGTGAAAAAACATCTCCACATCTCCGAGAAGAAGCTCACTTTTATTATTCACAAATACCCCTCCTCTGTGTGGACGAGCAGCATGCAAATGAGGAGAGAGACGTAGGGAGAGGGAGGGAGAGGGAGGGAGGGGAGGCGGGGGGGGAGGGGGGGGTGGTAGAGAGAACGCTGGCTGGTTGGCAGAAGGAGAGAGGGAGGAAGAGGGGACTGGGGGGGGGTGGAGAGAAGGGGAGAGAGGGAGAGGCTGGTTGGCAGAAGGAGAGAGGAGAGAGAAGGGGAGGGAAAGGAAAGAGGGAGCTAGGTGAGAGGGAAGGGGGGATAGGGAGAAAAGGTGAAATTGAAAGAGGGATAGAGAGAGGGAGATATAGAGGGAAAGGGCGAGATAGAGGGAGAGCGTGGTGGAGAGAGAGAGACAGTGAGAGAGAGAGAGAGAGAGAGAGAGAGAGAGAAACAGATGGTGGAGGAGGGGGGTGGGCGGTACACCCAGAGGGTATCAGTCACACAGATGAGGGGGCTTTTGTTCCCCTTTTTATTATTTCCCTGTATCACTAACTGTATCACTATCACTAACTGTATCACTGTCACTAACTGTATCACGGTCACTAACTGTATCACGGTCACTAACTGTAACACTATCACTAACTGTATCACTATCACTAACTGTATCACTATCACTAACTGTATCACTATCACTAACTGTATCACTATCACTAACTGTATCACTATCACTAACTGTATCACTATCATTAACTGTATCACTATCACTAACTGTATCACTATCACTAACTGTATCACTATCACTAACTGTATCACTATCACTAACTGTATCACTATCACTAACTGTATCACTATCACTAACTGTATCACTATCACTAACTGTATCACTATCATTAACTGTATCACTATCACTAACTGTATCACTATCACTAACTGTATCACTATCATTAACTGTATCACTATCACTAACTGTATCACTATCACTAACTGTATCACTATCACTAACTGTATCACTATCACTAACTGTATCACTATCACTAACTGTATCACTATCACTAACTGTATCACTATCACTAACTGTATCACTATCACTAACTGTATCACTGTCACTAACTGTATCACTATCACTAACTGTATCACTATCACTAACTGTATCACTATCACTAACTGTATCACTATCACTAACTGTATCACTATCACTAACTGTATCACTATCACTAACTGTATCACTATCATTAACTGTATCACTATCACTAACTGTATCACTATCACTAACTGTATCACTGTCACTAACTGTATCACTATCACTAACTGTATCACTATCACTAACTGTATCACTATCACTAACTGTATCACTATCACTAACTGTATCACTGTCACTAACTGTATCACTATCACTAACTGTATCACTGTCACTAACTGTATCACTATCACTAACTGTATCACTATCACTAACTGTATCACTATCACTAACTGTATCACTGTCACTAACTGTATCACTATCACTAACTGTATCACTATCACTAACTGTATCACTATCACTAACTGTATCACTATCACTAACTGTATCACTATCACTAACTGTATCACTGTCACTAACTGTATCACTATCACTAACTGTATCACTATCACTAACTGTATCACTATCACTAACTGTATCACTGTTTCACTAACTGTATCACTATCACCTGACTGTATCACTGATCCAATTAACTGTATCACTATCACTAACTGTATCACTATCACTACTGTATCACTATCATTACTTGTAACACTATCACTAACTGTAATCACTATCACTAGACTGTATAACTATCACTAAACTGTACAGTATCACTAACTGTCATCACTGTCCATTACTTGTATCACTGATTCGTTTTACTACTGTATCACTGTCCTACTGTATCACTATCAACTAACTGGTATCCACTTGGTCACTAACTGTATCTACTAGTCACTAATGTTATCCTATCCTTAACTGTACATCTATGCCATAACCTGTATCACACTGTCACTAACTGTATGACTATCACTAAACCTGTAATCACTATCACTTATACTGTATCACTATCACTAACTGTATCACTGTCACTAACTGTATCACTATCCTAACTGTATCACTAATCAGCTTAACTGGTAACACTATCACTACTGTATTCACTATCACTAAGCTGTATCACTATCACTACTTGGTATCACTATCACTAACTGTATCACTGTCACCTCTCTACTGATCACTATCACTAACTGTACACTATCAGCTAACTGTATCACTATCACTACTGTATGCACTATCAATTACTGTAACATATCTACTAACTGTATCACTGTCCACTAACTGTATACACTATCACTACTTGTATCACTGTCACTAACTGTATCACTAACTGTATCACTGTCACTAACTGTATCACTATCACTAACTGTATCACTATCACTAACTGTATCACTATCACTAACTGTATCACTATCACTAACTGTATCACTATCACTAACTGTATCACTATCACTAACTGTATCACTATCACTAACTGTATCACTATCACTAACTGTATCACTATCACTAACTGTATCACTATCACTAACTGTATCACTATCACTAACTGTATCACTATCACTAACTGTATCACTATCACTAACTGTATCACTATCACTAACTGTATCACTATCACTAACTGTATCACTATCACTAACTGTATCACTATCACTAACTGTATCACTATCACTAACTGTATCACTATCACTAACTGTATCACTATCACTAACTGTATCACTATCACTAACTGTATCACTGTCATTAACTGTATCACTGTCACTAACTGTATCACTATCATTAACTGTATCACTATCACTAACTGTATCACTATCATTAACTGTATCACTATCACTAAACTGTAAACACTACCACTAACTGTATCACTATCACTAACTGTAACACTACCACTAACTGTATCACTATCACTAACTGTATCACTATCACTAACTGTATCACTATCACTAACTGTATCACTATCACTAACTGTAACACTACCACTAACTGTATCACTATCACTAACTGTATCACTATCACTAACTGTAACACTACCACTAACTGTATCACTATCACTAACTGTATCACTATCACTAACTGTATCACTATCACTAACTGTATCACTATCACTAACTGTATCACTATCACTAACTGTATCACTATCACTAACTGTAACAGTATCACTAACTGTATCACTGTCATTAACTGTATCACTATCACTAACTGTATCACTGTCACTAACTGTATCACTATCACTAACTGAACTGTATCACTATCACTAACTGTAACACTACACTAACTGTATCACTATCACTAACTGTATCACTATCACTAACTGTAACACTACCACTAACTGTATCACTATCACTAACTGTATCACTATCACTAACTGTATCACTATCACTAACTGTATCACTATCACTAACTGTAACACTATCACTAACTGTATCACTATCACTAACTGTATCACTGTCACTAACTGAATCACTATCACTAACTGTATCACTATCATTAACTGTATCACTATCACTAACTGTATCACTATCACTAACTGTATCACTGTCACTAACTGTGTCACTATCACTACTGTAACACTATCACTAACTGTATCACTATCACTAACTGTATCACTGTCACTAACTGTATCACTATCACTAAACTGTATCACTATCACTAACTGTATCACTATCACTAACTGTATCACTATCACTAACTGTATCACTGTCACTAACTGTATCACTGTCACTAACTGTATCACTGTCATTAACTGTATCACTGTCACTAACTGTATCACTATCATTAACTGTATCACTATCACTAACTGTAACACTATCACTAACTGTATCACTATCACTAACTGTATCACTGTCACTAACTGTATCACTGTCACTAACTGTATCACTATCATTAACTGTATCACTATCACTAACTGTATCACTATCACTAACTGTATCACTATCACTAACTGTATCACTGTCATTAACTGTATCACTGTCACTAACTGTATCACTATCATTAACTGTATCACTATCACTAACTGTATCACTGTCACTAACTGTATCACTATCACTAACTGTATCACTGTCACTAACTGTATCACTATCACTAACTGTATCACTGTCACTAACTGTATCACTATCACTCCCTATAACACTGCCTTTATCACTCCATCACTTTCTGCATCACTTTGTCTGTTACTCTATTGCTCCTATATCTCCCTGTATCTCTCTCCCTGTATCACCCCGTCCCCCCTATCACCCCCTCCTTGTTATTTGTCTAGAACAGCTGAATACGATCATAACCTTGTGCCCCGCCCCCCTCCCCCTGCAGGCGCCCAGTGAGTATGAGGCCAACCCTGAGATGCTGTCCTACCGCATCACCCACCTGAGCCGCGGCATGCAGTACCACATCTGGGCCGCGGCCGTCACCACCGCTGGCCGGGGGAACATGAGCGACAAGGTGGTGGTGGAGCCCGCAGGGAAAGGTACGAGCTGGGGGGGCGCGGCTTCAGGGTGTGTGGTTTGAGGCGGTAGGGGTGGGGCTTCATGAGGGGTGTGGGTTGAAGGGACGTGGTTTGAGTTTGCAGGATTAGGCATCTCCTTTCAGGTGGTCGGGGCAGGGCTTGAGGGACCTAGCGTGGGAGGTGGTGGGGGTGAGGGAGGGAGAGAGGGACATAGAGATGAGGGAGAGGGTAAGAAGAATGGAGAGTGGGAAGGATAGAGGAAGAGGCTGAGGTGGAGAGAGAGAGTAAGGGAAAGGGAAGTTTTCCCTGGGGGCGGGGCTTCATAGATAGTGGGCGTGGTTTGAAGGTGCCGGTGGTCAGGGGGTCAGGTGACCCGGTGTGTTAAAGGTTAGCCCGGATGAGCCTCCTCTTTCACACACAAATCACTTTTAACTGTTTAACTCTCTGGCCTGTGTGTGCGTGCGTGTGAGCGTGTGTGTGTGTGTGTGTGTGTATTGATTGACAGCTGCGGTATTGATTGCGTGCAGGCTATGTAGCGAGGTGAAGTGTTGTGTTAATTATGGGATGGTGAACAGGGTCTATTCAGTCAACAGGCCCTGTGGGACAGGATGGCTGGTGGAGATCAATAGAGAGGAGGGTGGATAGACTATAGATAGACTGGGAGAGTACACACTGTCTGATTGGTTAAACATCACTCTTGGAAAACAAATGTAGTCTCGTGTTTGACTCCCAGCCGAAAGCTGGTGGGTGTGATCCCCAATAACCACAGGCTAAATAACTAAATACTGGAGTGCATTCAATTCTGAATTCTACTGGTTAAAACACCATTTAAAAAAACCTTTCTTGTCTGACCAGCACGGATGCAAGCCTTTCCCTTTTCACAGAGTACTCGGTGGTTGTGCATTCATTGTTCCTGTGTTGAATTGTTGTGTATTGTTGTGTATTGTTGTTATGCTAGTGCCCGCTAAGATCCTGTCGTTTGGCGGCACGGTGACCACTCCTTGGATGAAGGAGGTCCGTCTGCCCTGCGGCTCTGTGGGAGAACCCGCGCCTACTGTCAAGTGGACCAAGGACAGGTCAGAACCCACTAGAACCACTGACTAGAACCCTCAATCAGCCACTAGAACTAGAACCACAGTCTATAACCCTCTAGAACCACAGACTAGAACCCTCTAGAAACACAGACTAGAACCCTCTAGAGACCACTAGAACCCCACACTAGAATCCTATAGAAACACAGACTAGAACCCTCTAGAGACCACTAGAACCCCACACTAGAATCCTATAGAAACACAGACTAGAACCCTCTAGAGACCACGAGAACTAGAGCCACACACTAAAACCCTCTAGAACCCACTAGAACCACACACTAGAACACTTGAGAACCACACACTAGAGCCCTCTAGAACCCACTAGAACTAGAACCACCGACTAGATCCCTCTAGAACCCACTACAACTAGAGCCACATACTAGAGCCCTCCATCAACTAGATCCCTGTAGAACCCACTACGACTAACACCACACACTGGAAACGTCCACAGACTAGAACCCTTTAGAACCCACTACAACCTCAAACTACAGACTAGAACCCACACCAATATCAAATGGAACAAGGACAGGTCAGAACCCACTAGAACTACAGACCCTTCAACAACTAGAACCCACTAGAACCATGGTCCTAGTAGAACCCTCAACCACCCAGAACCACAGACTAGAACCTAGACTAGCAGTATACAATGCTTTTCTTTTCTTTTTCTTTTTAAATATACGTACATATCTCTATCTGTTGTCTGGTTGCATTGATGGGATTAAATAAAATAAGTATATTTCCCGATATGTACATATTATATTGTGATAATGTTATTATGTTGACAGTGAGGATTCAGCCGCCCCTGTCGCGGTGGACAGCCAGCGTCTGGTCCAGTCTAACGGGACACTGGTGCTGCGCTCCGTGAAAGCAGAGGATTCTGGGTACTACACCTGCACAGCCACCAACACGCTGGGCTTCGACACCATCATCGTTAACCTGGTGGTGCAAGGTGAGCGGCACGGCTGACGTATCGGGGAGGCCTCTGGTAGCTATAGTTAGGGGCTCCTGTTAGCAAGTGTGGAAGATGAGGGTGTGATTTGGGATGTTTTGACTGAATAGTTTGTAGTTATGAACGTATATCTTCAAGATAAGAAGAGAAATAATCCCAGAAAGGAAATGTGAGTGTCACAACAGAAAGTCCAGTCATAGAAATGTAAAAAAGAGATACAAAAATGGCTGAAAGAATACAAAAAAATACATAACATAAAAATATAGAAGTCGCAGCAATGTAAATGTAAATTAAATGAATAAAATAATGTACAAAACCTTTTACAAAAAGTAAAAAGTGCATGTAAAATCTAAACATTACAGACAGTTGAGGTGAGGTGTTGAGGTCGAGGTGTTTAGGGTGTGGCTTTCGGACATTTTGATTTGAATATTCCTCTTGATTTGCCCGTTCCAGTGCCGCCTGACCAGCCCCGCCTCACCGTCTCCACCACCTCCACCTCCTCCATCACCCTGGCCTGGATCCCTGGGGACAACGGGGGAAGCTCAATCAGAGGTGACAGGGCCTCATGCTTTTTTACTCCACCTCTCCGCCGTCGCTTGACGGATGAGCCGGCGATCGCACATTCGTCTCATGCCTCCTCTCCCGCTTATTTACATATTTTTGGTTATTTAAATTCTGTGGGTTGTTATTTTTTCCACCCTGCTGTCACTCAGTTGGTTTAATTGCGTCAGAGCAGCACACTGAATACCTTTCCCTCTTTTATAGGAACAAAAAAGCCACATTTATTTTCATTTCAATACTATGTCGCCCTCTGGTGTCAGAAAGCCACAACAGCAGCATGGTGTTCCACAAAGTCAATGTCAAGTCAATCTATTTCTATGGCCCCTTAATGGCAGTTACAGTCTCAAAGGGGTTCATAGGCCCCTCATTATACGACCCCCACTGAACGTAAACACTCTAAAGGGCCAGGAGAAATTCCCCCAGCCCAGAGGGAATGAACCTTGAGAAGGAACACCACACTAAGCCTGTGTGTGTGTGTGTGTGTGTGTGTGTGTGTGTGTTCTGCAGGCTTCGTGCTGCAGTACTCGGTGGACAACACAGAGGAGTGGCGCGACGTGTTCATCAGCTCCACCGAACGCTCCTTCCGGCTGGAGAACCTGCGCTGCGGGACCTGGTACAAGGTGAAGCTCGCCGCCAAGAACAGCGTGGGCTCCGGACGCATCAGCGAGATCATCGAGGCCAAGACCCACGGACGAGGTAGGGGCTTTGGGTCTGGGGTCTAGGTTAGGGTCTGGGTCTTGGTTAGGGTCTGGATCTAGAGGTAAATATCCGGGTCTAGGTTAGGGTCTGGATCTAGAGATTAGGGTCTGGGTCCAGGTTAGGGTTTGGATCTAGAGGTAAATGTCCGGCTCTAGGTTAGGGTCTGGCTGGATCTAGAGGTTAGGGTCTGGGTCCAGGTAAGGGTCTGGATCTAGAGGTTAGGGTCTGGGTCTAGGTTAGGGTCTGAGTTAGGGTCTTTGTCTAGGTTAGAGTCTGGGTCTAGCTTACGGTCTGGGTCTTGGTGTCTGGGTCTAGCTTAGGTCTTTGAGGTGTGACTCCTAGCTCCTAGTCTTCCATAGGCCTATCCTCATAGAGAGGTGTTGTTGTTGAGTATAACCACCAGCCTATGGCGTGTTCCCTCACAACCCCTGTCCCCGCTCTCTCCAGAGCCCGTGTTCACCAAGGACCAGCCCCTGCTCACCCACATCAACTCCACCCATGCGGGCCTCAACCTCATGGGCTGGACCAGCGGGGGATGCCCCATCACCGGCCTGCTGCTGGACTTCAGGCCCAAGGGCACGTGGGCGTGGCAGACTGTGAGGGCAAACGCCACAGGCCCGCTGTTCCTCAGCGAGCTGCGCGAGGCCACGTGGTACGAGCTGAAGATGAAGGCGTGCAACAGTGCCGGCTGTGGAAACCAGAGCTCCCAGTTCGCCACCACAGACTACGATGGCAGTGAGTCCCTTTGATTCACCTCCCTGTTTTTTACACCTGCACTGTTTATTCCTTGACAATGATTGTGGGGTGTGTGTGGTTGGTGGCTGGTTTAAGTGGCCTCACCAGGCCCGAGTCAGGCTGATTAGACCTTACAATTCTCAATAACTTTTACTCAATAACTTCCTGTGGCCTTGGTGTTGTAGGAGCCCAGAAGAGCCCTTTCCGTAGCGTGTAGCAAGGGTAATTTTCTTCAGTGATGTACAATAATAATAAAAGTCATGAGATGCCCTCTGTACGCCTAATGTATCGCCTCTCCCCCCATAGCCCAAACAGGACAGGGACAGACAGGCTTTTTAATTTTGTAATCTAAAGAAAATTCCATGCATTCTCCATGTGCACCATTAAAACAAGCAGATTCTAGTTCTCGTTTGTGTGGTGCTTCAAATATGAGGCAGGGATAGATCCTGAAAACCAAGTCTGTGGTACAGACCAGACCACCACCTGCAGGTGCGTGCACATATCTCTGGGAAAAACAGGCTGAGACGGTTGTTTTGGAGTCTATGATTGAAATTGAGTTTCGGTGATTCTAAAGCGGCTGCAGAATGTATGGTGTATGTGAATGTGTAAACAGGACACGTGTCTCCCGTCTGCAGGCACCATCCCGCCCATTAAGTCGGCCCGCGGCGACGGAGACAACGTCAAGAAGTTGTTCTCCATCGGCTCACCGGTCATCCTGGTGAGCATGGGCGTCGCCCTGCTCTTCATCATCCGCAGGAAACGCAAGGAGAAGAGACTGAAGAGACTCAGAGGTGAGGAGGAGGAGGAGCAGGAGGAGGAGCAGGAGGAGGAGGAGGAGGAGGAATATTATTATCACTCGTATCTCTTATCTAATGAGGCATTTGTTTTTCAGATGCAAAGAGCCTTGCAGAGATGCTCATCAGGTATGAAACACATTTCGATTGATTGATTTTACATAGTTGATCTCAATTGAATGTGTGATATGTTATGTTATGTTATGTTATGTTATATTATCCTCTGGGCGTTTGAACCACATTCGATTTAGATTGTTTAATGTGGAATCATACTTATTGTGCGTGTGTGTGTGTGGTGTGTGTGTGTGTAGTAAGAACAACCGAAGCATTGATACTCCGGTGAAGGGCCCGCCCCAGGGCCCCCGGCTCCACATAGACATCCCTCGTGTCCAGCTGCTCATCGAGGACAAGGAGGGCATCAAACAGATAGGTCTGGTTCACCATTATCACTAGTTACTATAGCATCTAGTATGGCATCCAGAAACAACCGCCATCTTTTATTCCGTCCTCTATCAGACACTTTTAGGCAAAGAGACTTAAGAGACTTACTCAGATCCATGTCATTAAGGAGCAGGTAGGGGTTATGAGTCATCTTTCTCTAGGATGCCGACAGGTTAGACTGCGGACATAAGTGATCGAACTCAGAACCTTTTGGCTGGGAGTCAAACACCCTGACCACATGAAACTATAGATATTATTCCATATTATTAGATGGAATGTTATTCCATGGTATCGTGTTATTAATGTTAATAACCTAATCAAATAAAATGTATATTAATTAAACCTCCTGGTTTATTCATTCCTGTGACTTGTGATAGGTGAGGACAAAGCGGCGGTCCAAGTGACGGACACAGAATTCAGCCAATCGGTGAACCCACAGAACTTCTGTACAGGGGTTTCTCTCCATCACCAGGCCCTCATCCAGAACTCTGGACCTCTGATCGACATGTCGGACATCCGCCCCGGAACCAGTGAGTTCAGATTAACTCCTTGCGTTCCTTAACGACTCGGGTGTATCTTAATGAGGTCTCTTAATGGCCCAGGGACCGGTTGCACCAGCTATGCGTAAGTTGAGACTGAGCCTAGTTATAGCATAAGTGTCAGGCTTTACACATAAACAAATCAGTGCTTTTTCCTGTTACTTTACCACAAGAGTCTACACCTCTTTACTATATTATCATCGTTATCATCATCGTATTAATTATAGCAGCAGCGGTTCATGTTAACGGAGTACTTCTTGTTATTGTACATCGAGCCTCACCCCAGCACCTCTGCCCCCAGACCCGGTGTCCAGAAAGAGCATCAAGTCGGCCCACAGCTCCAGGAACCGCTACTCCAGCCAGTGGACGCTGAGCCGGCCGGGTCAGAGCCAGTCCACCGCCTCCGCCAGAACCCTGACGTCAGACTGGCGCACCATGGGCTCGCACGGCATCACAGCCACCGAGAGCGACAGCTACAGTGCCTCGCTGTCACAGGACACAGGTGGGAGGAGCCTGAACACACCACGCCCACAACCACACACACACACACACACACACACACACACTCAGTAATGCTAACGTGCTGCTGTCTGTGTGCATTCTAATGTAATGTACATGTGTGTGTGTGTATATTCTTGAGATATGGGTTGTAACAGCAGTGTGTTTATGTGTGTGTGTGTGTGTGTGTGTGTGTGTGTGTGTGTGTGTGTTGTGTGTGTGTGTGTGTGTGTGTGTGTGTGTGTGTGTGTGTTTGTGTGTGCTCCAGATAAGGGCCGTAACAGCATGGTGTCGACGGAGAGCGCGTCCTCCACCTACGAGGAGCTGGCGCGGGCCTACGAGCACGCCAAGCTGGAGGAGCACCTGCAGCACGCCAAGTTCACCATCACCGAGTGCTTCATCTCGGACAGCTCCTCGGACCAGATGACCACCGGCACCAACGACCCGGCCGACAGCATGACCTCGCTCAGCACGCCCTCTGAACCCGGAATCTGCCGCTTCACCGCCTCGCCGCCCAAACCCCAGGACTACGATCGCGGCAAGAACGTAGCAGTGCCCATCCCCCACCGCGCCAACAAGAGTAATATATTTATACATATTATATATGTATATTTATACATTATATTATCATATTTACCATCACGGCAAGAACCTAGCCGTGTCATCCCCCATTGACACTTGTTATCGATGTATCTATTCTAAATTCTGTTTGGAGTATTATCTATGCCAAAATATTATATACCGTTCCAATAAGAGTACATAGACATACATAGAACAGAATGTATTCTAACCCTAACCCTATTTATTATGATAGATATGCCACGCTAACATCCATAGCCAATTTATATATATTATGAATATTATATTAGATATACAGTATTTTATACAGTATAGATATACAGTATTTTTTTAAATACTGTTCTTTCAGCTGTATCTTTACTTAACTGTATCCCTTACTGTATCCTCTCTATCTTATATCTTGTATCTTCACTTTACTGTATCTTTTACTGTATCTAATATCTATCTAATGTCTTCATCTCTTACCTATCCTCTCTGTGTGTCCTGGTGCCCTCCTGCCCCGCCAGGTGAGTTCTGCAACCTGCCTCTCTACATGAAGTCCGACCCGTTCTTCCGCAAGCAGAGCGAGCTCCATGACCCGTGTCCGGTCGTGCCGCCCAGGGAGGCGTCCATCCGCAGCCTGGCCCAGCGGGCCTACCACACCCAGGGCCGCCACCTGACACTAGACCCCGCCAAGCAGGCCCTGACGCTGGGCCACTCGGGCCTCAGCAGCCTGGGCCTGGGCTCGGGCACGGCCACCCTGCCCCAGAGGACTCTGACTGCCACGGCCGCCACCGCCTCCACTTCCAGCACTGGCAGCAACCCCACCCCGAGCAGCAAGGGTGGCTCCCGGGACTCGCTGCTGGAGAGCTCCTCGTCGGCGCTGGGCCGGCTGCAGAAACAGAGCGGGGGCGCGGGAGCCTACTCTAAGTCCTATACGCTGGTGTAGCCCCAAGCCTCCACCCCGAGACTCCCTGGTCGACAACCCCTCCCCCCCCCCCCCCCCCCCCCCGGGGCCAGGCACAGCATGCACGCGTCTTACCTGAGACCCGACAGACACCATGCTAACCCCGCCCACCTGGGTCTGAACACGAGGGACTAATTCCAGCTCACCGCAGGCCGCGCTGCCATTGGCTCAACTCTCAGTAGAAGGGAGGAGCCCCGAGGACCAGGAGCCCGTCCTATTGGTCGATACCGTGGAGTGCTGCTGCTCCGTAGCTATGACGACCAAGTCCACTGACCCATGTGGCTCACACAAACTCATACACACACACACACACACACACACAAACACACACATGCACACACATGCACTGTCTCCATTGTTTGAGTGTTTCTCAATATTGACAGGAGTTCTGATTTAAGTTGCCAGTTTTCATCTCTTCCTCTTCCTCTTCACGTTTCTCTCGATGTCCACAAGAAGGTTTGCTCCTGAAGTTCAAAGTTTGTCTCCTAAAATCTATCTCCTCTCCAACACGACCCTATCTGACAGCTTGTCCAATCATCCAAACCCAAATGACATAGCTAGTATTTCTCGCAATACAAATAGAGAATATTTGGTATTATAACAGATTTTACATAAATGCATATATATATATTTTTATGTAGGTATATTATTGACATCTAATTAAAATTATGACAAAGTATTAATAGCATATACTACGCTAGTGTAGTGGTATATATATAACAATTTTAACATTGAATCTATTGTTGAATTTAACAAAGACAATCGCTCACTAATTTAAAGAGCAGTTATAAAGAAGAGTCTATAAACAGGAAGTACTGTCTGTTACTGTGTGCTGATTGGTCCCCTGTCCGAAGACAGGAAGATCCATCTCCACGACCCAAAAGTAGAACCACAGAAAGATTTCCTCTAATAAAGAATAACTATTAAAGACCAGACAGTATTACAGCTCAGGTCAATAGATAAATCAATAGATGTATTTATTGATCAATATTCAATGTCATTATTGTTGGTACGGCCATCATGACTTACGAATTTCCCGTTGGGGATTAATTAAATGTCATCTTATCTTATATTATCTTATGACTCAGCGAATGCTATCTGTGTTTTTACCAGTGGTTTAAACTGGTTTATACCAGTTATGTTTGCACCGAACACACGGTACGGAAACGGTAACACACGCTACCAACCTCTCCGATAGACTCTCAGAAGTAATCAACCCAAATATAGGAATGGACAAGCAAATATAGGATTCCCAATCATGTGAAAAAAGATTAGTATAAGTACTGATCCAGATACTAGCATATGAGTATTGATCCAGAGAATACTAGTATATGAGTACTGATCCAGAGAATACTAGTATATGATTACTGATCCAGAGATAGTGTACATGAGTACTGGCCCAGATACTAGTTTGTGAGTAGTGGTCCAGAGAGTAGTATATGATTACTGATCCAGATACTAGTTCATGATATACTGATCCAGATACTAGTATATGTGTACCGATCCAGAGATACTAGTTTAAGATTGTACTGGTCCAGATACTAGTATATGACGACTGACCCAAATACTAGTATATGAATACTGATCCAGATACTAGTAAATTATGTACTGGTCCAGATACTAGTATATGAGTACTGACCAAGATACTAGTATTTGAGTACTGATCCAGAGAGACTAATTTATGAGTACTGATCCAGAAAGTAGTATAGTACTAGTATTTGTCCGGGAGCTTGGTACTTAAGATATAATGCACTCAATGGTACTACTGCCCTGTCGAAGTACTGTCTATGTTATTCATCATGTACATGTACTACATATAATGAAGTACTACATATAATGTACATACTGGGATGGGTTTTGAAGCGTCTCCATCATAGTGTGTCGTGGTTTCTCCTTATTTATTTACTCATCTCCAGCTGTCTCTTGTTTTATTGGTTTGCATACGAGGGAGGTGTGTTTGGCTGTTTTTCTTTATTTCATTTCTCAAATTTACTTTCTTTCCTTTTTTTATTTCTAATTTGTTTGTTTTCGTGGCCAAACGGTAATAAGGCTTCCAGCCTCAGTACTGCAGTACTCACTAGTACTGCCAAATAATACTACGAGCCAGTACTGCAATACTACGATCCAGTTCTGCAGTACAAACTAGTACTACTAAATATTACTTACCAGTACTGCAATGCTGTTCTTCAGATGGAAATACTACAAGCCAGTACTGCAGTACTGCTCATCAGTCCTGCAGTACTAATTTCAAGTACTGCCGTACTATTTGTCAGTACTGCAGTATTATACATCAGTACTGCTCAGCTGCTCACCAGTACTGTAGTACTACTTGTCAATACTGCAGCACGACCCACCAGTACTGCAGCAGTATTGCAGTACTCCTCGTCAGTACTGAGGCCAGTTTAGCCCTAGAGAATCAGGGATCTATCTCTTTCAGCAGATATTGTGTAAATACAGGTTGAGGTCAACGGAAGCATTCTCCCCCATGGTCCTCCTTCTGTTCAACTCATCAAACTGTTCTGCCCTAAACTCCGCCATCGCTACCTTGTCAGTGTTGTTTATAAAAACACTTGTACATAAAATACAGTTTTGAATCAAGAGCTATTTTCGTCAACCAGGGCATCTATCAGGATCCGATGCCCCAATGTCAGAATTTGAGACAAGATCAACAATATGATTTTCTTTCAGTAGTGAGCAAAATGCATTTTTCTTTCCCTTTATGTTTTTGATACTAATTTGTTGGATTTTTATTGTTTTTTTAAAAGGTATTTTGATGTTGTCGCTTGTACTATTTTGCTTTTTTTAATATAATTTTGTATTTTTGTTCATCCTCAAAAGAAGTCATTGCATGCTTGCTAAAAAAAAAAAAAAAGGGAAATTTGAAGGATAAAAAAATGTATGAAAAAGTTACATAAAAAAAAGAAAAATGTTGAGGGTATCGGGGACATTTGTTTGAGTTGCTTGTTACAGCAGATGCTTGTGTTCAAACGAACATTTTCTATGAAAAGAGACAAAAAATAAAAACATTCTAACACCTTATGCAATAAAGCTATCTTTCATATTCCACGCTTTATGTCTTTTCTATACTCGAGTGCATTCTGACGTCCACATGTCCGCACGACCGCTGCGATGCAATGACCGCGAGGGGGCAGCAGCGTCCAGGTATCGTTGGCCGTGACGACAGCCGGGGGCCTCCAGGGGTCGGGGCCCGGGTGGGCAGCCATCTATGTCGGGTAGGTGGTAAATATTTGATGCCCTCTTTTGTTTGTCAGCACATGGACGCACACTCCTAATTACTGGAGCGTCTACGAACACAACTCGTGTCCGAATGAAATGAAATCATCATGTGTGAGGCCCTCTGCTAGTATTGTTAAATATTACAACAGACTGGAAGATTGAGATGAAAGACCTCTATGATAAAACATGACGGCTCCAAACTCATTGACACCATACTGCATAAAATTGATAAAAAAAATTGGTTGAAATAAAGACCCAAACACAGTTAGAGGTCTATGGACAAGTTTACAAGATTTAATTTATTAACTATTATACAGTTCACATAAGGCCTTCATCTTGAAACACCATTTCAGTCAAACTAAATCCATGGTTTGCTTTTGATGCACAGTACTTTAATCAGACAGGTTTTTACGCTTTTATTTCACCTTTTGTATTTGTTTTGCTCGCCGGGGTTTTCAAACAGGTGACGAGTGACTTCACACCACCCACCTTGTGTTCTTAAATCATGCACTAAACTGAAGCGCCCTTAAACCATTCACAAAATCGTAAAAATGGACTTTCAATCATTGAAATACACACTAGAAATGTTTTATACCATCGACTAAAGGGCAGCTTCACCCCACCCCCGCCCCCCCCCCCTTCCCCACACGCCCAATAGGAGACCAGAGGTGGTTCATCATCCGGCCAATCACATTTTAACAGTTAGTTGGCATCTCTTGTCACCTCTGACCCCCCCCCCCCCCTCCGCCCCATTCCCTCAGCCCACCAAACTTCACAATGCTACAGTTTGACCCCTGAACCCCCGAAAGGCCCGCGATCACATGACTGATTCAACAAATTCAAAATTCGATAAAGATTCATTGAGTACCGGTGAATGATTCTTTATTGGTTTTCCTTCCTAAGTGTTCTTCCTCCTCCGAGCCAGCGGGGTCGGAGGAGGAGTAGGAACAGTGACAATTAGGTCTTCTTCTGTGTCTCGAACGCTTCTTCTAAAGATAGAGAGAGAGTGGACCAGAGACATGCTCGTCTCTCGTGAGCAGAAGGTAACAGTGGTATCCACGGTGATGCTAGCGTGTGTGTTTGTGAACATGGTGGCAGCACACAGCTGATTCAAACACAACTCCCAACGCCTGCGTCTCTGCAGGGTCCGTCTATCCCTTCAGTCTTCAGTAGTAGTCGTGCGGTCCAGGGAACCAGATCCTTCATTTTAAATAAGTACAAAGAGATTGGTTTGGACATCCGTAAGCAGCCTGTCAGATTTCAGCGCTGAGGTTTCCATGGACACATGATGCCAACGCGGAGAGCTGCATAACGGAGGGGGGGGAGGGGGAATGCAACTTGAAGTTCACTGGAGGATTGCAGAACCCTGGTTGGTTCCTAAAGTTCTCAGAAGAACGGCAACAGAAGGAACCCTCAACGACAACCTAAAGGAGAACCCTGGATTGACCTACAAAACACATTGTCTTTTTTCTTTAAAAAAAAAAAATAATAAAAGGGGGGGGGGGGGGTTGTCGGTTCCAAGCCTGCGGTCACAAGATGGTGGCGTGACACCACGAACAAAGTGCTTCAGAGAAAGGATGTGGCGAGACACAAGAAGGAGACTCATGTTGGCTGTAGACAGACTAAGCAGAACGCAGGTCGTATGTAGACGCAGACTAAGGAGAACCCAGGTCGGATGCGAGGGGTTGGTCGCCCGGTGCTCCTGACAAGATGACGCCATTGGCTGTTTGATCGGCAGCCCAATCGCCATAGCAACAGGAAAACTACAAATCATAAAGTCATCATTAAAGTGCATCCCTGGATATCCCACCCCTACTACACCCCATCCCAACCTCCCTCTCAGGTAGAGGCAGGGCAGGAGAACAGTCTGTACATCCAGTGGCAGTACTTTCATGAGGAAAAAAAAATATATTAAACTTGTAAAAAATAATTATACACATTTTTTTTTTAAACACACATGGTGGCCACAAATGCGTGTTCTCCACACAGAAGTGGTTTGGACTGAAGTGGAGTTAACACTGATATCGTTACAAGACCTTCTCAGGGTGACCTTGTGACATGACGCCTGTGTGGAGTCAGTAACCATGGAAGCCAGTCACCATGGTAACCAGCGCTGGCACACAAGACTCTCCTCCCCACATCCCACAAGTCCCCCATCCCAAAAAAATACAAATCAAATCTAGTAGTGAGTGCATGCGCGCGTGTGTGTATATGTGTGTATATGTTGTGTGTGTGTGTGTGTGTGTGTGTGTGTGTGTGTGTGTGTGTGTGTGTGTGTGTGTGTGTGTGTGTGTGTGTGTGGCGGGCACTTGGTTTCAGGTCTCCCCCGTCCTCCTCACAGTGTCTCCTGCTCGGCGGGGGGAGGGTGGTGGTGGGGGTGGGGGTGTTGGTGGAGCGGGGGCAGCAGTGACTGCAGGGGGGACTGGGGGGTGGTGGGTGGTGACTGCTGCAGTGGGCTGAAGTGGGCGGGGTTGTGGGGGGGGGAGGAGCGGTAGCAGGAGTAGGCCGAGCCCGCTCCCGTCAGCGTGGTGGTGGGGGAGGCGGGGAGCCCGCCCAGGCCGGTGGGGGAGTCGATGAGCGGCTGGTTGTAGAAGAAGAACGCACACTGGTGGATGAAGCACTCGATGATGGTCTGGTAGGTGCGCGTGGCCGTCAGCGCGTCCATGGTGGTGAAGTCCGGCCTCATGAGGGTGGGCCAGAAACAGATGGACAGGTTCTCACTGGTCATGAGGTTCACCCGGCTCAGCTGGCTCACCCTGGAGGACACAAAACACACACATACACTAAGACACCTTCTAACACACACAACGCACACACACATTTTTGTCGTAGCCGTGTGCAATTGAAATTGAAATGAACTCTCCACCCACATCTTAAACAAAGAAACCAAAGAAAACGTATTCGCTTCGAATTACGAGAATTAAATCACAATTTTCTCCATTGACTTCGAATGGTGGGTGGTCAGGTTCTGCATCTAATGCCCGCAAAACACTGATAGGCTTGTTAGAGGAACTACACCTTAGCTACTTCCCGGAACCAATGGCTGCGGCTTTGCAGCGCAGATAGACCGAATGATAGACTGAGTGATGTACTGACTTGTGCAGGTGGGTGGATACGTATTTGAACACGTCGTAGTTCTCCCGGGGGAACCTCCTCAACACGTCCTTCATGGTGTAGAGTCTCTGCTCGCGGTCACTGAGCTCTGAGGAGACAAGAGGAGGAGAGGGTTAGCTTGGACCGCTGTCTCACCGAGTGTAACCGTGACGTTTCCAAAAGGTGTTGTTCCTTACTGAAGGCATCCAGCAGGTCCACCTGGAGGGGGCAGGGGACCAGCGGCTCGGGCAGCTCAGAGAAGAAGCTCTTCAGAGCTCCGGCCACCGTGTTGATGGCAAAGTCCTTCTCCACCAGATCCAGACCGTGGTCTACACACCCAGAGGAACACACGGCAGGTCAGTTTCATTTGGGAAACAGAGTCTGACATGCACCGTTAAAAAGGGGGCTTAAATAGGTGGGTAAAACAAATGAATACGACTATTACACCAATATTTACAGTCCCAAGCTCTGTCAAATTCAAACCGGTTTCAAACTTGTTCTCCACCCTACTCTTACTTTCCTGTAAAGCAAAAACTTTCCAATCCCAGGGTTAGAGAAACAAACTTGATTCATCTCATGTGATAGCATGATAGCAAACGGTTACAGCTGACAAATTCATCCAATCAACGCCTCCCCTTTTCTTAGCTCCACCCCTTTCAGTCTACCAATTGATTGCCAGGGTGTGAAGGGTCACTCACCCTGGTCAAACTGTCTCTGCATGCTCTCCATCTCAGACTTGTTCCCACTGACCCGGTACAGACCCTCCGTACTCAGACCTGGGCGGAGAGCAGAGGTGTGAAGGTAAAACGATTGGAAGATTAGGGAAATTAAAATGAGAAGATGCAAGAAGATAAAGATGAGAAGAATTGCGGGACGGCAAAAATATGAAGACGATGAGGCAAGATGAGAGGCGAAGAGATTGAAAGAATGTCAGACAAGATGACGATGGCGACGAAGAAGACAATGAAGATGAGAAATGATTAAAGATAAAGGATGATGAGGGAAGAGGAAAACAAGGGTGTGCACTTCATCAGCTGTCCATGAGACACCATGGGCATCGTCTACCGACTAATACACTGCATGTTGATCTTGAGCATGTTGAAACACACTTTCAATCTATCTTACCCGCATCTGCAGTCAGTTACCAGCATAAATATGTACTACTGTTCATCAATCATGACTACAATCCTTTTGTTTGCGTAATGAAGTATGGCCTTACATATGGCCTGAGCCACACTCGGATATTAATAAGATAACAGAATAATGTAGCTGGTTCTAAAGGAGGTGTAAAGGAGCTGCAAAAGAGAGGAGGTGTCTAACCGGTGGTCTCGATGTAGCGGACACACTTCTCAATGAACAGCGGGATGGGTCGGTCCGGGGACACCACAGTGGCCAGCGGGACCCCGAAGTAGCTGCTCTCCATCGGCTTGGGGATGGCCGGGCGTGGCTTCGCTCGGGATTTCTGACGAGAGGAGAGAAAATGAGCACTAAAAGAAATCTGGTTCTCTGGCCGGTGAGGCATCATATTGCGTCTTTTCAAAATGCACAAATGGTTTCCTCTTTCATGGCCGTCACAGAACAACTCTTTTGCGTATGAAGAAGAAGCCCACTGGTTCATCTTAGTTCTCCATTAGTCTGTCTATTTATATAAAGAACATGTTTCTCCCAAGTCCAGTTCACATGGCAACAGTGGAGCACATCTAAAAGAAATAAGCTTGAATTTCACGACTGGTGAAGACTGCAGAGAGAAAGATGCTAAACCTTACTTCAATGGTATTGGTATTAGGGAGTTAGCATCAAGAGATTTGGTATTAATATGTAGGGAGTTAGTATTGAGCAAGTTGATATTCGTATTTAGCAGGTTAGTATTCGTATTTCGAAGAGTTCTTATTAGTGTTTAGCATTAATGAGTACACACCTTGGCATTAGTGAGCAAATAGTATTTAGGAGAGTTCCTATTAGGCCTACAGGATGAATTGCCTTTATATAGCGCTTATACATTGCCTCACAAACATACACACACCAACATCGGTGACAACCAGCCGTCTAGGGCCAGTGATCGAACCAGCAACCTTCCAGTTGCCAGACAACCGCTCTCCCTTCTGAGCTACTGCCACCCTATGTGTTTAGCATTAGTATTCATGTAGAGTACACACCTTGCCATTAGTATTAGTGAGCTAGTAGTATTTAGGAGAGTTCCCGTTAGTGTTTAGCATTAGTATTCATATAGCGTACACACCTTGGCGGTCCTCCGCAGGCTCTTGAGAATGTTCCTCTTCTTGGGGTCCTCGCTCTCCTCGGCCAGACTCTCGCCCTTCAGCGTGCCGTAGTCGTCCTCCTTGGACTTGGCCAGCGCCCCCACCTCGTCGTCGCTGCCGATGAAGCTGCTTCGAAAGCTGCTGAACTTTCCCAGGCGCTTGGAACGGTCACGGTAGAGGCGGGGCTTCACGCCCACCGCCGAGAACTTCCTGCGGCGCTCCAGCGAGCCAGAGTCGGCGTCACTGTCTGAGCCGTTGCCGTTGGAGTGCATGCGGTTGGAGTTGCGGATGGTGATGATCTTGCCCTGCGTGCTGTCATGTGGCACTGAGTAGATTATCTCCTCGTTGCTAGGGCGGGGTTTGGAGACGGCGTCAATGGGCTCCGCATAGTCAGACGGGTCATAGCCATCGCCCCCGCCGGGCACCCAGGTCACGGCGGACGGCAGTGAGCGCCGGTGGCCCACCGTGTCAGTGTATGGGTTGCGGGCAATCTTCCGGAAGTCAAATGTGACCGTGGGCTTCACCCTCGTCTGGGTGGAGACCTTGTGGTTCAGCCGGCTCTCAAAAGAGCTGATTTCGGAGATGACAGAGATGTCGCTGGAGTCCAGGTCTGGCAGGTTGTACCCACCCCCGTGGGAGGCCAGGGTCCCATCATAGTACGGCGGGGAGGGGTCCACATCATCCTCAGAGTCCAGGAACATGGTGACGGGGCTGGGGGAGCTGCAGCGGGGGGAGTACACCACCTCCGTGGTGCACGTATCCGCTACGTTGTCATACATGTGCGTGGCCTCCACGATGTTGCGCTTCTCCACCACCTCCACCAGGAACGGGTGGAACATCTCGATCCGGTGCAGGCCCCCCACCACCCCTCCCGATCCGCACACCACGCTGTTGAAGCGCCCCTCGATTTCATGGGCCAGCTCCTCGCCCTGGATCAGCTGGTCACGAGCGTAGTCGCTGTCGCTGAGCTCCGCCTGGCTGTCTCCCACCGCCAGCAGCTGGACGGGGATGATGTCCTGCACCTCGCACAGGAAGGCACACAGGGTCTCCAGGGATGCCTTCCTGGAAACGGAGTAGGCGGCGATGTAGCCGTGCACCAGCCGGCTCTTGCGCAGGGAAAAGGAGGCATGGTAGGAGAGCAGGGACAACTCTATTAGCAGCTTGTGCCCCCCCACCGTCTGCTCCAACATGACCGATGTGCCGTTGCTGGACAGAGGCCTGCAGTGTGGGGGCATGAGAAAGGGGGAGAGCAGCTGCTCGATGTCGTATGCGTCCCCACACATCAAGCACATGACAATGCGGACGTCCGCTTCTGGGCTGGGCTGGTGGGGGGAGTCCCGGAGACCTTGGGGTTCGGGAAGCAGCGGTGGGGAGCCGCTACTGAACGATGAGCTCCTCCTGATGTCCAACAGGCCCCGGAGCACCTGGTTGATCTGCATCTCGTTCACGTTATGCCCGTAGCCCACGCCAGGCGATGCAGGGTCCAGGAAGCTACACTGCAATCTCCGGGCAACCTGCTGGCCCTGAGTGATCAGATTCAAGGCCGTCTCCCCGCCGATGTCTGCGTACGACCCCACGCCCCTCTTCGTGACCAGCAGGAGGGACGTGGAAAGCTGAGCGAGCTGGCTGTCCCTGCGACCCAGCGTCGACTCCCTCAGCCTCTCCAGACTCTCCACCACGTAGGTCAGGGACTCCTTGGAGTTGTACAGACATAGGCAGCCGTGGGGCGTGAAGGTGGGGGTGTGGAAGGAGTTGACGGGGAGTCGTACGTTTCCCTCAATGGGCCGCAGCGTCAACTCATACATCTTCCCATCGAGCACGTAGCGGTCGTCATTGGTGCACAGCGCCCTAATCTCGTTGGCAAACTCCCTGGCCAGTCCGTCTTTCCCCAGGATCACTAGGTTGATCCGGTCGGCCTTGCCTTCGCTGAAGTGAGCCCTCATGTCGAAGAAGGGGTAGCAGGAGGGGAAGCGGGAGACGAGAAGCTGCTCCATCTTGAAGTCCCCACACTGGGGGCTGCTGGGGCACGTCTCCTTGGTGGGATGGTACACAAAGTGGATGTGCTTCAACACCAGAGCGTCTCTCTCAGCCGGCAGCTTCTGCAGGGCTTTGAACCGCACCTCCTCCCCCAACACCTCTTGAATTGCCCCCATCTTCTCCTTACTGGGCTTGGCGTCCACTTCGAGCTCGTAGAAGAGCTCAGAGTACTCAAGCAGAAGCTCCTGGAAGTCCTCCTTGGCATGGTCGATGGTCTCCTTCTGATAGCGGTTGTAGAGGTCCAGGTACTCCGACTCCTCCAGCCACTGGTAGAACTCCTCGTTCATGATGAAGCTGCGAGCCTCCTCCCAGGGCTTCCCGGGCGTGACGAAGGGCGAGGAGGCCAACTTCTGCTTGAACTCATGTCGGAGCTCCGCTCTCCTGCACTCGTTCCGCAGATGTTCCAGGTGGGCGTCGAAGATGTTCTCTGCTGGCTCCGTCTCCAGGAGATCCGAGGGAATCCGCTCATCCTCCATATTGTCGATGTGAGGCGTGTCCTCCCACGGTGAGTCTTCAAGGACTACGAACCAGTGGGAAAAGTGCTGCTTAGACTCCAGAACCTTCTGGACGCCCGACCAGCTCAGCTGGTCAATCTCATCCAGGTCCGGCACCAGGGAGCTAAGTGCTAAAGGAAGAGTGCTTAAGTAGATTTTGCGACGCCGCTCTATGTGCTCCTGCTTCAGGCGGTACACATGCTGTTGAAACAGCTTTTTACACTTGGCCGTTCCCTCCAAGAACACATACTCCTTGTACTCAGCGGAGGTGTTCATGCGCCGGCTGGTGTTTAACCAGGTCTCGTTGTGGTTCTTCACGATGCGGTTCACCAGCCATTCGTATCGATCCTTGGCAGATGCAATCTGCTGACTCTGGAGCTTGAGAGCTTCGAAGTATGGGATGATCTTGGGCTTGCCCCTGCCCTTGTCGATCAGCTGCACCAGGGTCAGGAAGGCAAGGTCAACGTTGATGTTGGAGCGTGCAGACGTTTCCACCACGGGCAGACTCTTCTTGGTGATGGCGAATGTGTGGGAGTCCTTGATATAACGTTCCACTCCTTCGTCACATTTGGTGAGGACCAGCACCATGGGTTTCTTGGTCTTGCTGAGCTGACTGTACAGGTTGCTGACGAACTTCAGCTGGTCGTCAAAGTTGCGGTTCATTCCCCGGCTGACGTCCACACACAGCAGGAAGCCGTCCACCTGCAGCTTCCCCTCGGGCATCTGCTTCTGCTCAAAGTCCTGCTCCAGACCTAGCTGGTCGGTGCAGAAGTACATCAGCTTCTCAGCCGACGCCAGCTTAGTGGCCGCCGCACGCTTGATGTAAGGCTGCATGGCCGTGCTGCGGTGCGGCTGGAACGTCTGGTCATCGATGAACTCTGTCTGCTCCACCACATGCATCCGACACTCTGGCCCTTCCTCCAGAGCCCGCGCCACCTCGCCCCAGAACAGGAAGTGGTCATTGTTCACCACGCGGCCGCCAAAGTCGCTGGTGCTCAACACGGAGGTGTGGTCCAGGTAGAAGTGGTCGGCGCTGGGTCGGACGAAGCGGTTGCAGAGGCAGGACTTCCCCACGCCACACTGGCCCTTCTCCTTCTCCGTGCCTGACAGGCCAACTGCGATCAGGTTGTAGATGGGTGCCCGCACATCCTGCTTCTTCGCCATCATCATCATCGTCTGCTGCTGACGGTCATCCTGCCGTAGCTCGGCACGCTGTATCAGAGGGGGAGGGGTCGCTCAGACGCCGTCTGGATATATTCACTTGACACACAGAGGTGACCAGGGTGGGGGTGGGGATGGGATAGGTTATCCTTTATGGTTCCAGTTTTCTTGGTTATGAAACTGGGTTGACGTTGACATGGACCTCTGTTGGTTTCCTTCTCTTATTATGTTGCTCTGACCCTGTCAAACACAAAGAATTAAATATTTAAGAAATTTAAAGATTTACAATGAAACACCAACATAACTTTAAACCACTGATTTCGAACTTGAATAGCTAGCTTCAAATGGAAATAGGAGTGGCGTTGGTCAAGTCAAATCCACATGGATGCCATCAATTAAAGTTTTTGAATGCTATTTGGATGATCTGTTATATAATGGGTGTTATTACCTTACTAATCAAACAGTTAAGATAATAAGATTTTGTAATAAGCATCCATTTGAAATGTATCATTTTGTTCAGCATCTATGAATATGGTTATTGATGCTATATTAGCCTGGGAAATATATAATATATCAAATTACTGCTTTTTCACAAAACACATTAAAAGGGCATTTGGGTGGAAACTGAATCTTTATGTTAAAATGTTCCCTAAATGATGTAAAGGACGATTTTATTACTCAGTGGGTGCATTCAGGACTTCATTCAAAACAACCTTGGCCCCACCAAATCTTCACATCTCATCTTTCTTGGCATTTGTAATTGTCTGTAGCAATCATCAACAGAAACAGTGTCTGCTCTGTTCTATTCTGGCGTTGAATCCACACCTCATGCCATATTACCATATGCGTTTTACCTCGCCATCTGCACGTACATATATGCTTACTATAATGAAACAAACAACAACAGTCATTCATTCATTCATTCATTCATTCATGAACATTATTGTGCAAGGTGAACTGGCCTATCCTTCAGAAGGGTGTTGGGTGCATGGGTGAGGGCTGATCCACCCGGTAGGCCCCAGACTCCATATCCATAACCAAATCACCAGACAACCAGACTACCCTGATCCCAGCCCATTAATGAACACACACCACGTCTCTTATCCATCATCTGTGGTGTACCAAGCGACCCACAGAGGCCCATTTCACCCGAGGAATGTCTGAAACCTGCGTGTGGGGTTCGGAAAAAAGTATTAACTCCGGGCTTTGGTGACCAGAGGCCTCCATAATGAAACCGCAGACTAAACCCGCACCCGCACCGCACCGCACCGCGCCCGGCATCTGCGCCTATAAGCGCGGATGTTTTAGCACCGTGACGTCTGGGTGTCGCCCTTCTTCTGCGCATCGCAGTGTGTGTAGGGTGTCGTGGGTTGAGGGGAGGATGGATTAATAAGAGAGATACATACCGTCGCCTTCTCTCTCCCGCATCTGTCAGCTACTGCCGCAGCCCCTCGGTGCGCACAGATATACACACACACACACACACACACACACACCAATACACCCGCCAATTACATCAACATCTCACTTTGATTTCGATCCTTTAGTCATGTCCGTCTGTGTGTGTGTGTGTGTGTGTGTGTGTGTGTGTGTGTGTGTGTGTGTGTTATGGGTTGGCCCATGCATGCTCTGTGCGATAAAAGCAAGAAATAAATACGCGATTATTAAAAAAAAAATAGGGGAGGATCCAGTGTTGTTCTTGCTCGATGTTGTCCTCCGGCGGGGGGGGGGGGGGGGGTGTCGCTGGATCGCTGCTGTCCGGTCCTCGGTCTCCTCGGTCCTCCTCCACCGCCACCACGTTGCGTCTCTGCGCCGCTTTATTTAGTCCATTGTTGTTGTGGCAACGCGGGCTCGGCCGTGGTCGGAGAGACACGCACACGGCGTCACGATCGCAGCGGCGTTTTGTTCGCAAGAGGCCCACCGCGACCAACACGCCAACATGTGCCGATCAACTGATCAATCGATCACTGCGTGTGCGTGTGCGTGTGTGTGTGTGTGTGTGTGTAAAAAAATGTCTCCCCCCCTCCTCAGCTTTCCAATAATGGCGGCGGCCTTCCTCCCCTCTCTCTCTCTCTCTCTCTCTCTCTCTCTCTCTCTCTCTCTCTCTCTCCTTGCCTCTGAAAGGGGGAGCAGTGGAGTCAGTGGCCACGGACACGGACACAGCGCACCCACCCAGCGGCTCGTACGCACAACTGCAGCAGCAGCAGCAGCCGCCGGCCGCACACACACACACACACACACACACACACACACACACACACACACACAAGCGCGGCTGTTTTATGACCACGGTACCTGGCCGCCGGGACAAAAGGGGGAAGCAGCCGCCGGTGAAGCGTCACCACTAAAGCCTCGAAATGAAGTCTATCTCCAATGCACACAGACAATAGAGCCGCTGGTTGACTCTCCATCAATCCTCACATTGCATCACTAGAGAGCCCAACCCAACCCATGCACGGCTGCATCAGCTCTGCATGAGGTGATGTTCAAGTAGACAGTGGGTGTGGGTATCTCGGATATACAGTAATAAACCCATTATTGAATACAATGCTAAAATGGACAAGTATCTGACAATTCAATGGTGATAGTGGCAGCACGACTGATAATTGATTGGGTTTTTTTATGTGTCATGTTATGTGATTATATTCAGAAATGATGCCCCGATGAGATTATTGTCATGTTTCTTGCTGAATACGTCCCCTTTATTGCCAACAGAAGAAAATGCAGCGTTGTCGCCACCTGGCGGATTTAAGAGGAACACGAACGTCCTGAGAATGTTGACTCAGACACACGCACAGTTTAAAAGTGCGTCCACACACACCGGGCACACATTCACCACCACCACCACCACCACCACCACCCCCAGGGAGGGCAGGGTTGGCGCTGCACAGATAGACCACGAACATAAAACTGTAAGGCTGTTTTTTTTCCAGGTCGTTTTCAGGTCTGTTTGAATTAAATACAAATCCATGTGCAAAAGTGAAGGCGTGAAGAAGGGGAAGCGCCGATATTGGCGATGGAAACGCGTTATTTTCTCTTGAGCACCGAGCAGATGTCCTGAAGAGACGACAGGTATGGAGTTTAAACATCTTGACGTCGGGCTACAAACATACACAACTCGTCTCCGTACGAACGACATTGCACTACACTGCATTACACAGCATTTCATTCACTAATTACCTCATTCATTATGAAAGTAAAACAAAAAACTCATGTGCTATTTTAACACTCATAATTTTGTATGTATTAACTGTTAATATCTATATCAGGAGGTGAGAAGAGAAAGCAGGTTAACTGTATAGTACCCGCGTTTGGCGCTAGGGGGAGACAGAACCACAATAAAGAGATCTCGCAATAGACCAGCAGCGGTTCAAATAAACACGATCTGTAGGTCCAAGACATACAGTGGGTTTATTTCACCACAAAATATAAAAGCTGTCAGAAATAGGGGTACAGTCTATTTCTGTCCCCCAAGCTACAACGTGTTGGCCTATAGTGAAAGACAGGTAACAGATAACGGAGCCCAGATGGCCAGGAGCGCATGGTGGTGATGGTTCATTATAAATTAATGTTGGGGTGGATAAACTATATTAGCTTTATGGCATTCAAATATGTCCCTGTCTGTTCACAACATCTCATCGCCTGAGCAATCATGTCTGTGTTATCCTCTTACACTTGGTCAACAAGTGCAGAAATACTAAATATTGTTTAGTGTTGGCACTTTTTATTATTAGATAGATAATCTCGGTGCCAAAATGTATATCTGATACCTCGTTACACGACAAGCCTCTCGCTATCTATCTTCCACCACTAGCTCTCTTCCTCTCTGTCACTATCTCCCTCACAATCTCCTTCTCTCTTTCCCTGTTTTTAATATTTAATAGTATTTTAAAAAGCATGTGTACATCTAGTGGGAGTTTGGTCCATGAAGACTTGAGGGTTTGCTGAAAGCGAGTCTCACAAATCAGACTTTCGTTTAATAGTCAGACTGCTGGATCTCATATTAGCTGAAAGCAGACAGGAGTATGATCTAGTTTAATATCCCGTGGTTTACCACATCATGTGACATGATTATATGATTTCCTCTCAATTTTCACAAATGGAAGTTAGGCGCAGATTCTACATTCTGTTTAAACTGTTGTATCGGCCTAAAGAACTGTAGAAATATTTCATGCAGGAACAGTAGCCTTGGCTACTCTGTAAACTGTTCTGTACTCTGTAAACAACCAAACTAAATCACACAATAACAACAGTACATGCTACTGAAACGTATAACTAAAAAGACTACACCAGAACATACACTGTACAACTAAAACACACACATTAAACCTGCAACCGAGGTGGAAGCAGTGGTTCGGTACGTTGGAAGGAAGACGTTGATACAGGAAGAACAGAACAAAGATAGGAAGCCAGGAGAGCAGAACAACATGCAGATAGGATCACAAGGTGACGGAGGTGGAACAAGATCTAGAAGGTGTGTGGAACCGCTTAGGTCATCGCTTACTGGCTGGTTGGGTTGGCGACGTTTGGGATGGGTGGGTGGGGTTAATGGTATGTTTGGGTGGGGTTGGTGTTGTGTGCGATGGGGTTTGGTGGTATGTTTGGGTGGGGTTGGTGGTGTGTAGGGTGGGGTTTCGTGGCATGTAGGGTGGGGTTGGTGGTGTGTAGGTTGGTGCGGTGGTCTTCACCTCCTCTCCACCAACAGTGTGTCTCATTGTTTGATTGAAATAACGGAGGAATTGGTGTGGAAATAGAAGGCAGCAGGCAGAGAGAGGGAGGGAGGGAGGGAGGCTGGGGAAAGAAGTGATATGAGACAGAATAGGGAGTTATAAATAGACAGAGTTGGAGTGATAGAGGGAGTGATGAAGAGTGAGATGGAGTGATAGAGGGAGTGATGAAGAGAGAGATGGGGTGATAGAGGGGGGGTGAAGAGAGCTAAATGGAGTAATAGAGGGAGTGATGAAGAGAGAGGTGGAGTGATGAAGAGAGTGAGAAGGAGTAGTAGAGGGAGTGATGAAGAGAGTGAGATAGAGTAATAGAGGGAGTTCCCCAGCCGGTGACATTGTTCACATTCCTTGAGGTCGGAGGTTCTGATGAACCTGGCAGCAGATGGAGAACGTTGTGTTCCTACTAATGAACAGAGGAGCAGAAGAGGGGTGGAGGAGAGAGGAGGGTGGAGGAGAGGGGGAAAGGGTGGAGGAGGCGAGGCCTGGAGGAGGAGAGAAGCCCCTGACCTGGAACAACCCGGAGGCTGGTGGGAGACTCCACACTAACCTGGTGGTGTCCATGCTTGCATCTAGCAGTTTGTTATGGTGTTTAGATGGATCTCCAGCCCTGTTGGCCTTATCTCCACGAAATCCACGGGTGTATTAAAACAGCATTTGATAACACATATACATGAAAACACGAACAATAAATACAACCAGCACACAGAACAGACCAAAACCACAATGACGAGGTATATCAACCAATGAGCTAAAATCCCTGAAATACACTCAAAAGCTGCATTAAATACACTTCCAGTCCTTATTAAAGATTAATAACAAAGTTAGCCACACGGACGTGTCTTCTAAAGCACGCGATCATACATTTATGAAGATGATGAGGATGATGAGGAAGTATTTTGATGAAGAGGGACCTCCATGGAGAGATTAAGTCATGCATGTTGGCTCCCATCCTCCTAAATCTGTCCCAGCTTGTGGGAGAGAAGGGAGGGTAGAAAACTATGAAGGGGGAGAGAAAGAGGGAGAGAGAAGGAGAGAGAGAAAGAGGGAGAGAGGGAGAGGGTGAGAAAGAATGTGGCTCAGCCCTTGTCACGTGACTTTAAGGTTTTTTTTAATCAACTCTTTCTCTGTGATTTCATGTTAGCATAGCCATGTTTTTTTCCCTTCACAGTTTTTCTTTCTACAGCAGCATACTTTCCACTGGGTGACGTGTTGCTCGACTTCCTGCCCTTGTTTGAGTCTGAAGGAAAGGAGAAAGAGGAGGAGAGAGGGAGGTAGATGCAGAGAGAGAGAGAGAGAGAGAGTGACAAGGAGGGAGAGAGAGTGCAAGAAGGGGACCGTGTCTGCTTGACCTCATGAAGACGGATTAAAGGTAAACAAGGAGAGCTGGTGTGACTTGGTGTCTGCGTGTGATGCGTGTTGGTGTTTCCATCTGTGTGTTGTGTGTGCGTGTGTGTTTGTGTGTGTGTTTAAGCATAATTCTGTCTGATCTCCCCAGGGACTGGGCTGCTGACAGAGAGAGGGAGAGAGAGAGAGAGAGAGAGAGAGAGAGAGAGAGAGAGAGAGAGAGAGAGAGAGAGAGAGAGAGAAAGAGAAGAGAGAGGGGGGAAAAGAGGACAGAGGAAATCTGCAAGGAACTTCAGCTCGAAGAAGAGAAGGAGAAGAAAGAGGAGGAGGAGGATAAGGTATAGAGAAGAAGCTGATCGTACGTCTGGGATCAAGGAGCTCATGGCCGGAGGTGGGTGAGGAGAAGCTGAGAGTCGTGCAGGAGTGAGAAGGACACCAGGAGCAGCAGGAGACCAAGAAGGAAACATCAAACCTCACACTGGCTCCCCAACCACAGCCCAGGATGAGGTACCAGGCCAGGGTAAGATCTGCTGGATATATACTACATGTATACATGTCCACATACACATAGTATATGTACACTTCTAAATGTACGATGCATAAGGTGCTTTTATCGTGTGGCACTGTGTGTTTGTGTAGATCTGTGTATTGAATCAGTACTACTGTACTCTATTCTACTCTCTCTACTATATTCCACTTTTACTCCACTACTATCTACTATGAATCTACTGGCCTGCCCTCCACTCTGTTCTACTCTACTGTACGATATGCTGCCAGGAGCATTGCATGCGTGCCAACCCACAGAAAATAACACAAATCATTCATAGCCAGCAGCAGCAGTCTTTTTTACAGGGAGGGAAGCCACCAGCGGCAGGATCATGCATCTGATGACTCACACCGCGTTCTGCGACCCGCAGACACAGAGAGAACTCCGAGCTTTCTGTCCTGTTTTAATACTGTTCATTCATCGATCACACATCTACTGACGGAGGGCATAGCGGAAGGTGGTAGTGGTGACGGTAGTCTGGTGGATTGTGGGGCCGCTGTCCTTATAAGGCAGCCAGAGACCCAGCTGCCCAGCGGAGGTTAGTCATGCGGCATGCGGCCAACTCTCGCTCCTAAGTAACGCCAAGAGACGGTTGTCAACACACTGGGACTCAGCAGAGGAACATAATACGCCGTCCTCAGACCTGCACACATACAGCCCCCTGGCTCTGGCATACAGGGTAGTGCCCACAGCTTCTCTATGTCATGAATAGACGGAGCAGGCTGCTTTCTCCTGCTGGTGGTTAACCAGGTAGCCACAGGTTTTAAATAGGAACTATTGTCATCTATCTCTCTATCTCTCTATATCTCTGTCTCTCTATCTATCTATCTCTATCGATCTATCAACCTATCTATTTGTATATCTATCTATCTATTATCTATCTATCTATCATCTATCTGTTTATCTGTCCATCTATTATCTATCTGTCTATCTATTATCTATCTGTCTATCTATTATCTATCTGTTATGTATCTGTGGTGTTTCTGAATGTCATGCAGAAGATATAAATATCCACTGAGTCACGCGGCAAACATCTGCTCTTCTGAGATGTTTGGTCTGCTCCTCATTAGGACAGCTTTGAGAACAGCACTCACGTTGCTACTCATACACATGGTGGACACACTCACCAATAACCAATACCAAGGTATTGATCACTCATCGGGGATCACTGTCATCACTCTCATAGGGGAGCGATGGTCTGGTCCGTAAGTTGATGGACAGCTTTATGTTTATGTTGCAGATTCAGGTCACATAAAGTTGATGAAGACATGGCTGTATCTGTAAAGTTACTGCCATAAGCTCTGTTCCACGACTCTTGAATTCCACCCATTTAAGGAAACTAAACTAAAGTAATCTGGACTGGACCAAGAGAATGAGTCATCTGGTTTTATTTCAGGAATCCTTCTAGAAGAGTGAGACTTCACAAGCCCAAACAACAACCGATTGTTGGGTGCCTGCTAAACATCTTGGGACCATGATGTGATGTTTATGGACTGGCAGCTTAGCATGTAATTGGCATGTTACTTATCATGTTTATTGGGTCTCATAGCTTAACGTGTTATTAGCAAATGTAAGGTGTACTGTTTTTTCCGGTTTCTGCCAGTAAACCAACTGCCAACTGAACTAACTGACGTCCCACAGGTGACAGTATTTGCATCTCTGGGTCCAAGTGAGGTCCAAAAACACATCTGCAATTACCGCTAAACGCCATAGGTGCTGCTAAAGGACCACGGAAACGGAAATCCTTGAGATTGCCACTTTAAACATGTCAAGTACAGTTTTCCAGGTCTTAAACACACTAAAAACATGCTAAGCTTCCAGACTAAAACATGCAAAG
>PIJE02000018.1:628642-703642 GCA_002895965.2 Coryphaenoides rupestris
GATCTCTCCTCACATGTAAGACTGTTACCCAACTGTAACCCTACTGTTACCCTACTGTTACCCTACTGTTACCCTATTGTTACCCTACTGTTACCCTACTGTTACCCTACTGTTACCCTATTGTTACCCTACTGTTACCCTACTGTTACCCTACTGTTACCCTACTGTTAACCTACTGTTACCCTACTGCTAACCTACTGTTAGCCTTACCCTTACCCTACTGTTACCTTACTGTTACCCCAGTAGGGCTGGGCCAATAATTATTGTTGTATATCGTCTTCAAATATTATAGTATGGTCATAAAATTAAAGCCTAAATTACAATGAAAATTACAATGAAAAAGTAGGCCCTTTAAAATGATCAAATGTGAGGTTTGCAACGTCACTAAGGAAGGAAAACTTCATAGCCTATGTAAACACGGCACATTTCTAATTATTTTTAAGTATATAATAAGATAAGATAAGATAGAACTTTATTAATCCCGAAGGAAATTCTTGTGCCAGGTTGCATAGCAATACAGTAAAACAATAATATTAGAAAAATGCACATGATGTTGAAAGGTAATATTGCACATGATAATGCTGTGTTCATTGTCTTATATTTCAACTGTCCTTCCCACAGAGGGGGGAGGAGTTATAGAGTTTGATGGCCACAGGCAGAAAGGACCTCCTGTGGCGTTCTGTGGTGCACCTCGGTAGTCTCAGTCTATGGCTGAAGGTGCTCTGGTATGACACCAGTGTGGCGTGCAGGGGATGGGAGGCGTTGTCCATAATACTGAGTAGTTTACCCAGCATCCTCCTCTCTGAGACCTCTACCACAGACTCCAATTCCACTCCCAGGACAGAACCCGCTTTCCTGATGAGCTTATTGAGTCTGTTGGCGTCGACTGCCTTCACCCTGCTGGCCCCAGCACACAACAGTGTAGAAGATGGCGGGGCCCACGGGGGCGGGCCTGCAGCACGGTCCTGCAGACGTTGAAAGATCTGAGTCTCCGTAGGAAATACAGGCGGGGGGCGCCAGTTTCTTGAACGGGCGGGCGGCGCGGCCCGGGCGGGCGGGCGTGGGCCCGGGAGCGCGCGCGCGCGGGCGGGGCGGGCCCGGGGGCTAGCGGCCCGGACCGGGGCGCCCGCCAGGTGAAGTCGTCGCTGTTGAGTCTGTTGGCGTCGGCTGCCTTCACCCTGCTGCCCCAGCACACAACAGCGTAGAAGATGACGCTGGCCACCACAGAGTGATAGAACATCTGCAGCACGGTCCTGCAGACGTTGAAAGATCTGAGTCTCCGTAGGAAATACAGGCGACTCTGACCTTTCTTATACAGGGCCTCTGTGTTTTTAGTCCAGTCCATTTTATTGTCTATGTGAACACCCAGGTACTTATATTCCTCGACAATGTCCACCTCGGTCCCCCTGATGCTGACCGGTTTCGGGTGAGTCGGTTGCTTCCTGAAATCCACCACCAACTCCTTCGTCACAAAACTGTCCACCACACTCCTGTACTCGGACTCCTGCCCCTTTCTTGATACAGCCCACAATGGTCATGGGCCTTAACCCTCAATGGGCCTTAACCCTCCATTCATTATCACCCCTCCATTCATTATCTTATGTAGAACGTGAATGTAAACCCTCTCGTTGGATGACAACTGAAACATGTCACAGGAGTTTCCGCATCACGCGCCTGTGTTTCTGAATCCAAACTGAAGCTATCTGTAAAACCTGGAAGCAAACTGAACAGGTCTAGGCTCAGTCCAGAAAACAGATCACTCGAGAGTCGACTAAACTGAAGATCAGAAGTCACAGCAATATAGTGGCAGGCGTCACGAGTCCAAAACAAGTTCGGATGGCTCTTGCTGGATGCGCCCCTGTCGCTCAGCCAGCGGTGTCGCAAACTATCGCGTACCCGGGTAGGGCAAAGAGTCTTCGGATCTCCTCCTCACTGAGATCACACTGTCACGCGTTTACGTCGTCCTGATTAAGCGCACCTCAGGCCAAGTGATGAGACCTACGTCTATAGTACTGAGGCCTGTGTGCTGAGCGCGGTAAGTGCAATGAGTCTCTCTACCTTCAAGCGTATTCTATTCCCATGCTGGCGTAAGTGGAGCCCAAAAGCTAGACCTGGACTCAAACGCACCAAGGTAGCGGTCGGTTAAATGTACTATTCTCACCATCTATGCGCAATAAAGGCAAATGAGAGGGCACTCTCAAGAATCCATGCCACAAAGTGAGCGGGAATAGATTCGCTCAACTACACACTGTCTGCTCGCCTGCTGAGTTAATCTGAAAGCTGTGCGCACAGAAGATTAATGGAAACGCTCATGTTTACTACGGCGTCTCTAGTAGGAAACCACGACTTGAAACGTGATAGTTGAGAGTAAGTGATGTATAGATCTGTCCATGTTCTTAAATTCCCGGCCGCCTCGGCGGCGCCCACCACGCGGTCGCCACGTTGCAAACACATACACACACGCACCAACACACAACACACACAGACACCACAACATCATGACAAAAAACAACACACACACAGCACACACACACACACACACACACACACACACACACACACACACACACACACACACACACACACACACACACACACACACCAAACCATTCAAATTGCCAGCTCTGCTCAGACCGCACAAGGGGGGGAGAGGGAAACGACACACACAGATTAGACTGATTCCAGCCTGGGGTGACGGAGCAGGTCGATGTTACCCTATTCGTTACCCTACTGTTACCCTACTGTTACCCTATTGTTACCCTATTGTTACCCTACTGTTACCCTACTGTTACCCTACTGTTACCCTACTGTTACCCTATTGTTACCCTATTGTTACCCTACTGTTACCCTATTGTTACCCTACTGTTACCCTGCTGTTACCCTACTGTTACCCTATTGTTACCCTACTGTTACCCTACTGTTACCCTACTGTTACCCTACTGTTACCCTACTGTTACCCTATTGTTACCCTATTGTTACCCTACCGTTACCCTACTGTTACCCTGCTGTTACCCTACTGTTACCCTATTGTTACCCTATTGTTACCCTACTGTAACCCTACTGTTACCCTACTGTTACCCTACTGTTACCCTATTGTTACCCTATTGTTACCCTACTGTTACCCTACTGTTACCCTACTGTTACCCTACTGTTACCCTATTGTTACCCTATTGTTACCCTACTGTAACCCTACTGTTACCCTACTGTTACCCTACTGTTACCCTATTGTTACCCTATTGTTACCCTACCGTTACCCTACTGTTACCCTGCTGTTACCCTATTGTTACCCTACTGTTACCCTACTGTTACCTTACTGTTACCCCAGTAGGGCTGGGCAATAATTATTGTTGTATATCGTCTTCAAATATTATAGTATGGTCATAAAATTAAAGCCTAAATTACAATGAAAAAGTAGGCCCTTAAAATGATCAAATGTGAGGTTTGCAACGTCACTAAGGAAGGAAAACTTCATAGCCTATGTAAACACGGCACATTTCTAATTATTTTTAAGTATATAATAAGATAAGATAAGATAAGATAGAACTTTATTAATCCCGAAGGAACTTCTTGTGCCCGGTTGCATAGCAATACAGTAAAACAATAGAGAAATAAACCGAATAATAAAAATAAACTAACAGATTTACAAATGTACAGTCCTAGTAGAATAAAAATATAGGTGAAATATAAAATGATATAGGCAAGATAAGGTATCCAGTTTGGGAAAACAATTTGGCATAATTGAAGTGTAATACAACTGTGATGATAATAATAATAATAATAATGGTAAGAGGACGTATTAAAAATATTGCACATAATGTTGAAAGGTAATGTAGAAGAGGTATTGCACATGACATTAAGAATATTGCTCACGATGATGAGAGGTAGTATTGCAGGTAATATTTAGAGATATCATATTCATAATATTAATATAATAATATAGCACATGATATTGAGAGTATTGCACATGATAGTAATATTAATATTGCACGTAATACTTAGAAAAATGCACATGATGTTGAAAGGTAATATTGCACATGATAATGCTGTGTTCATTGTCTTATATTTCAACTGTCCTTCCCACAGAGGGGGGAGGAGTTATAGAGTTTGATGGCCACAGGCAGAAAGGACCTCCTGTGGTGTTCTGTGGTGCACCTCGGTAGTCTCAGTCTACGGCTGAAGGTGCTCTGGTGTGCCAGCAGTGTGGCGTGCAGGGGATGGGAGGCGTTGTCCATAATACTGAGTAGTTTACCCAGTATCCTCCTCTCTGAGACCTCTACCAAAGACTCCAATTCCACTCCCAGGACAGAACCCGCTTTCCCGATGAGCTTATTGAGTCTGTTGGCGTCGGCTGCCTTCACCCTGCTGCCCCAGAACACAACAGCGTAGAAGATGACGCTGGCCACCACAGAGTGATAGAACATCTGCAGCATGGTCCTGCAGACGTTGAAAGATCTGAGTCTCCGTAGGAAATACAGGCGACTCTGACCTTTCTTGTACAGGGCCTCTGTGTTTTTAGCCCAGTCCATTTTATTGTCAATGTGAAACCCCAGGTACTTATATTCCTCGACAATTTCCACCTCGGTCCCCCTGATGCTGACCGGTTTCGGGTGAGTCGGTTGCTTCCTGAAATCCACCACCAACTCCTTCGTCTTAGAGATGTTGAGTTGCACGTGATTCAGTCCACACCGCTCCACGAAACTGTCCACCACACTCCTGTACTCGGACTCCTGCCCCTTTCTTGATACAGCCCACAATGGTCATGGGCCTTAACCCGTCAATGGGCCTTAACCCTCCATTCATTATCACCCCTCCATTCATTATCTTATGTAGAACGTGAATGTAAACCCTCTCGTTGGATGACAACTGAAACATGTCACAGGAGTTTCCGCATCACGCGCCTGTGTTTCTGAATCCAAACTGAAGCTATCTGTAAAACCTGGAAGCAAACTGAACAAAGGCATTGGCAGGCGTCAGTCCAGAAAACAAGTTGATCTGGAGCCCCTGGGAGCCAGCAGGTGGATCGGTGTGGTTCTCCTGGTCACATGACGCTCTCTCTGCTTAAGGCCCAGTCACACTTCTGCGTTTGATATCCATATGTATGTTAGGGTTAGGGTTTCTATTCCCACTGGTAGAGCAAAGCTTATAACCACCACGGTTAAATGTACTATTCCCGATGGTAAAGCAAGGCATTAATGCTGCCAGGGTTAGGGTTCTATTCCCACTGGTTGAGCAAGGCATTAACACTGTCAGGGATATGAACTATGTTTCGTATTAGTGGCCACGATGAAACTTGTTGAGAAGTTAGATTGTGCTGTCAAATCCCCGGGCCTGAATTACAAGCCGACGGGAGGCCGGGACGCAACACAATAGGACCCAACACAGTGGACCATTAACCTGAACCACCCAACAACACACACACACACACACACACACACACACACACACACACACACACACACACACACACACACACACACACACACACACACACACACCAAACAGCGGTACAGTGCAGCCCAGTTGATGAAGCGTGAACGACGTCATCTGATCCGGGCTGTGTTGGCAACTATGTGACAAATAGAACGCCTTGAAAATGCTTCCTATAAACAAGGAAACTTCCAGATGTAATTCCTAAACTGTTCTTTGTTACAACAACCTTGATGTGTGATTAATGACCCATGAAATGGCGTTTACATTGTTGTTGTTTGTACAATCAGTCCAAAGATCCTATGAGCTAGCTAGCGGCATCCGCTGGTTCATTTATTCCCCACACACAAGATTATGCTCGACAATGTGCTGCCAAATGCTTTCATTGAATTTTTCCATTTGGTCGTGCAATGAGTAAATAATATAATACAAATAATAACAAATCTTGTAAATGTATGAATGATTATACGTATGAATGTGTGTGAATGATTGTACTACTCTTTTTACTATTTTGCATCTTGTGTAAGGACAATAAAGAGTATAAGAATACTAATGATGCTTCTCCCCCCTGGTTCCTGTGTCAGCTACGCCCTCTCAGACAACACCTACCGGGCCATGAAGACCTCCAGGAGGGACCAGTGTATCCTGATCTCTGGGGAGAGTGGGGCCGGGAAGACTGAGGCCTCCAAGAAGATCCTCCTCTACTATGCCGTTTCCTGCCCCGCCCATGAGCGCATGGCCTCGCTCCGAGACTGCCTGCTGCAGTCCACCCCGTCCTGGAGGTATTAGACCTTTAGACCTAGACATCATATTCCAGGAGGTACCGGACCCTTATCATGTCCTGGAGGAACCAGACTTTTATTATAGTCCTGGAGGTGGTCCTGGAGGTCCCAGACCTTATCATAATCCTGGCGGTAACCTGGCCTTTATCAAGTGACCTGTGTTTGACTCTCACCTGAAAGGTTCTAGGTTTGATCCCCCATGTCCAGAGTCTAACCCTAAACCTAACACTAACCCCTAACCCAACCCAGCTCCTTAATAACATCTTTGAGTATCTTAAAAATGTCTGCTATAGATCTCTACCAAACACAGTCAATTGGTAGATTAGAGAGTGGGGTGTTAGAATAACACCAGTAAGGTGTTGAATAAATCATTTGTACTTTATTTTGATGACTCAATTGTTGCCTGTCGGGGGTGGTGTTCTGCTGTGACCAGGCTTTCGGGAACGCCAAAACACTCCGTAACGACAACTCCAGCCGCTTTGGGAAGTACATGGACATCCAGTTTGACTTCAGGGTAACCCGCACCCGTTTTTTTCACTCACACACACAACAAACTGGACAATTTTATAGTTAGGGGCATCTTAGAGCAAGATTACCCGCAACCCCTACCCGCTCCTCAATGGCATGTATCTTAATTCACTCGTCACATTGTACATAAGTGTCTGCTAAATGATTATTAGTGCTTAAGCTGTGTTTACATACGGTATGTACATCCATGTTGTTGTATGTTTTTGCATCATTTCAATGTGTCTCATTTATAGTGATTACTCAACTTTGTTTCATTGTATATGTTTGGGATCATCTCAATGTGTCCCTGCTTCATTTGAATGTCATGAATCCAACGCAATAAGTTGCTTTCGTTTCCTTGACCGTCCACCAGGGAGTGCCAGTGGGCGGTCACATCCTGAACTACCTGCTGGAGAAGAGTCGTGTGGTGCACCAGAGCCACGGGGAGAGGAACTACCACGTGTTCTACCAGCTGCTGGAGGGAGGAGCCGACGAGCAGCTGCTACGGCTCCACCTGGACAGAAACCCCCAGAAATACATCTACCTGGTCAAGGTGTGTGTGAATGCTGACTTTTGACGTGAGGCATACTGATGAGACACACCCCCCCACCCCCCCCAACCCCGGCAGCAGCAAAAAACTATTGATCAACTACTTTCTTTACTAAAGAACATGCTACATATTCTTCAGTAAACAGCTAGCACTTGGTTCCATGAAGGGGTCTTATTCACCTAGCCGCCATCTTGGTTCCATTTTCCCATCCTGGTTCCAATGTAAGGGGTCTTATTCACCTAGCCGCCATCTTCGTTCCATTTTCCCATCCTGGTTCCAATGTAAGGGGTCTTATTCACCTCGCCGCCATCTTGGTTCCATCTTGGTTCTCGACGCTAGCTGGGTGGGGAACTGAATGCCAGCTGTGCTGTGTGTGTTACAGGGTAACTGTCCCAGGGTCAGCTCCATGAACGATAAGAACAGCTGGAAGGCTGTGATGAAGGCCCTGTCTGTCATTGGCTTCACCGACGGGGAGGTGCAGGTATTCCTCCTTACACACACACTGTTTGTTCACTAGTTAGTAATTTAGCAAACATCATTAAGGAGCAGGTAGGGGGTTATACAGTACAGAGACAGGTCATTAAGGAGCAGGTAGGGGGTTATACAGTACAGAGATAGGTCATTAAGGAGCAGGTAGGGGGTTATACAGTACAGAGACTGGTCATTAAGGAGCAGGTAGGGGTTAGACAGTACAGAGACAGGTCATTAAGGAGCAGGTAGGGTTAGAGTACAGAGACAGATTAAGGAGCAGGTGTTCACACTCTACACCTCAGACTTCAGATACAGCTCACAGTCCTGCCACCTGCAGAAGTTTTCGGATGACTCTGCCATTGTGGGCTGTATCAGCAAGGGGCAGGAGTCCGAGTACAGGAGTGTGGTGGACAGTTTCGTGGAGTGGTGTGGACTAAATCACCTGCAACTCAACATCTCTAAGACGAAGGAGTTGGTGGTGGATTTCAGGAAGCAACCGACTCACCCGAAACCGGTCAGCATCAGGGGGACCGAGGTGGACATTGTCGAGGAATATAAGTACCTGGGTGTTCACATAGACAATAAAATGGACTGGACTAAAAACACAGAGGCCCTGTATAAGAAAGGTCAGAGTCGCCTGTATTTCCTACGGAGACTCAGATCTTTCAACGTCTGCAGGACCATGCTGCAGATGTTCTATCACTCTGTGGTGGCCAGCGTCATCTTCTACGCTGTTGTGTTCTGGGGCAGCAGGGTGAAGGCAGCCGACGCCAACAGACTCAATAAGCTCATCGGGAAAGCGGGTTCTGTCCTGGGAGTGGAATTGGAGTCTTTGGTGGAGGTCTGAGAGGAGGATGCTGGGTAAACTACTCAGCAATGGGCCTTAACCCTCCATTCATTATCACCCCTCCATTCATTATCTTATGTAGAACGTGAATGTAAACCCTCTCGTTGGATGACAACTGAAACATGTCACAGGAGTTTCCGCATCACGCGCCTGTGTTTCTGAATCCAAACTGAAGCTATCTGTAAAACCTGGAAGCAAACTGAACAAAGGCATTGGCAGGCGTCAGTCCAGAAAACAAGTCGATCTGGAGCCCCTGGGAGCCAGCAGGTGGATCGGTGTGGTTCTCCTGGTCACATGACGCTCTCTCTGCTTAAGGCCCAGTCACACTTCTGCGTTTGATATCCATATGTATGTTAGGGTTAGGGTTTCTATTCCCACTGGTAGAGCAAAGCTTATAACCACCACGGTTAAATGTACTATTCCCGATGGTAAAGCAAGGCATTAATGCTGCCAGGGTTAGGGGTTCTATTCCCACTGGTTGAGCAAGGCATTAACACTGTCAGGGATATGAACTATGTTTTCGTATTAGTGGCCACGATGAAACTTGTTGAGAAGTTAGATTGTGCTGTCAAATCCCTGGGCCTGAATTTCAAGCCGACGGGAGGCCGGGACGCAACACAATAGGACCCAACACAGTGGACCATTAACCTGAACCACCCAACAACACACACACACACACACACACACACACACACACACACACACACACACACCAAACAGCGGTACAGTGCAGCCCAGTTGATGAAGCGTGAACGACGTCATCTGATCCGGGCTGTGTTGGCACTATGTGACAAATAGAACGCCTTGAAAATGCTTCCTATAAACAAGGAAACTTCCAGATGTAATTCCTAAACTGTTCTTTGTTACAACAACCTTGATGTCTGATTAATGACCCATGAAATGCGTTTACATTGTTGTTGTTTGTACAATCAGTCCAAAGATTGAGCTAGCTAGCGGCATCCGCTGGTTCATTTATTCCCCACACACAAGATTATGCTCGACAATGTGCTGTCAAATGCTTTCATTGAATTTTTCCATTTGGTCGTGCAATGAGTAAATAATATAATACAAATAATAACAAATCTTGTAAATGTATGAATGATTATACGTATGAATGTGTGTGAACGATTGTACTACTCTTTTTACTATTTTGCATCTTGTGTAAGGACAATAAAGAGTATAAGAATACTAATGATGCTTCTCCCCCCTGGTTCCTGTGTCAGCTACGCCCTCTCAGACAACACCTACCGGGCCATGAAGACCTCCAGGAGGGACCAGTGTATCCTGATCTCTGGGGAGAGTGGGGCCGGGAAGACTGAGGCCTCCAAGAAGATCCTCCTCTACTATGCCGTTTCCTGCCCCGCCCACGAGCGCATGGCCTCGCTCCGAGACTGCCTGCTGCAGTCCACCCCCGTCCTGGAGGTATTAGACCTTTAGACCTAGACATCATATTCCAGGAGGTACCGGACCCTTATCATGGTCCTGGAGGAACCAGACTTTTATCATAGTCCTGGAGGTGGTCTTGGAGGTCCCAGACCTTTATCACGGTCCTGGAAGTACCAGACCTTTATCAAGGTCCTTTATGTACCAGAACTTTATCATAGTGCTGGAGGTATCAGACCTTTATCATAATCCGGGCGGTACCTGGCCTTTATCAAGTGACCTGTGTTTGACTCTCACCTGAAAGGTTCTAGGTTTGATCCCCCATGTCCAGAGTCTAACCCTAAACCTAACACTAACCCCTAACCCAACCCAGCTCCTTAATAACATCTTTGAGTATCTTAAAAATGTCTGCTATAGATCTCTACCAAACACAGTCAATTGGTAGATTAGAGAGTGGGGTGTTAGAATAACACCAGTAAGGTGTTGAATAAATCATTTGTACTTTATTTTGATGACTCAATTGTTGCCTGTCGGGGGTGGTGTTCTGCTGTGACCAGGCTTTCGGGAACGCCAAAACACTCCGTAACGACAACTCCAGCCGCTTTGGGAAGTACATGGACATCCAGTTTGACTTCAGGGTAACCCGCACCCGTTTTTTTCACTCACACACACAACAAACTGGACAATTTTATAGTTAGGGGCATCTTAGAGCAAGATTACCCGCAACCCCTACCCGCTCCTCAATGGCATGTATCTTAATTCACTCGTCACATTGTACATAAGTGTCTGCTAAATGATTATTAGTGCTTAAGCTGTGTTTACATACGGTATGTACATCCATGTTGTTGTATGTTTTTGCATCATTTCAATGTGTCTCATTTATAGTGATTACTCAACTTTGTTTCATTGTATATGTTTGGGATCATCTCAATGTGTCCCTGCTTCATTTGAATGTCATGAATCCAACGCAATAAGTTGCTTTCGTTTCCTTGACCGTCCACCAGGGAGTGCCAGTGGGCGGTCACATCCTGAACTACCTGCTGGAGAAGAGTCGTGTGGTGCACCAGAGCCACGGGGAGAGGAACTACCACGTGTTCTACCAGCTGCTGGAGGGAGGAGCCGACGAGCAGCTGCTACGGCTCCACCTGGACAGAAACCCCCAGAAATACATCTACCTGGTCAAGGTGTGTGTGAATGCTGACTTTTGACGTGAGGCATACTGATGAGACACACCCCCCCACCCCCCCCAACCCCGGCAGCAGCAAAAAACTATTGATCAACTATTTTCTTTACTAAAGAACATGCTACATATTCTTCAGTAAACAGCTAGCACTTGGTTCCATGAAGGGGTCTTATTCACCTAGCCGCCATCTTGGTTCCATTTTCCCATCCTGGTTCCAATGTAAGGGGTCTTATTCACCTAGCCGCCATCTTCGTTCCATTTTCCCATCCTGGTTCCAATGTAAGGGGTCTTATTCACCTAGCCGCCATCTTGGTTCCATCTTGGTTCTCGACGCTAGCTGGGTGGGGAACTGAATGCCAGCTGTGCTGTGTGTGTTACAGGGTAACTGTCCCAGGGTCAGCTCCATGAACGATAAGAACAGCTGGAAGGCTGTGATGAAGGCCCTGTCTGTCATTGGCTTCACCGAGGGGGAGGTGCAGGTATTCCTCCTTACACACACACTGTTTGTTCACTAGTTAGTAATTTAGCAAACATCATTAAGGAGCAGGTAGAGGTTAGACAGTACAGAGACTGGTCATTAAGGAGCAGGTAGGGGGTTATACAGTACAGAGACAGGTCATTAAGGAGCAGGTAGGGGTTAGACAGTACAGAGACTGGTCATTAAGGAGCAGGTAGGGGTTAGATGGTGATTGAACTCTATGTGTGCTATATAGCTTTAACATGTCTAATTACCATTAAATTAGAGGAATACACACAAGGCTTGTTTTATTCCTCTCTAATGTTGCCTCCCTTCCCTCCCAACTTTATAAAGTTGCCTGTTCACATCCTATCCATGTTGGGTTCTAAATATATAACATGTTCTACATATATATCTCGAACCAAACACGGATAGGATTATGGAGGCAAAGGTAAATATTTTGGAATAGTTTAATCCCAAGTATAAATTTAAGTTCAAGTTCACACTCTCAGTGAAAAATGAGTTGTTTAATGCAATTTCACATTGCAAATAATCTCCAATTGGAGGTCCTCTGTCACGTCATCATAGTGGACTGAAACGGGTGAGCTAGAATTCCTCATATAGCACCTTTAAAGACAGCAGTCACAAGTTTAAAACACCAAACCTCCTAGCTAGTAACAGACTGAGCGGCTGTGTGTGTGTGTGTGTGTGTGTGTGTGTGTGTGTTCAGGAGCTTGTGGACATCATCGGTGGCATTCTCCACCTGGGGAACACTCAGTTTGGAGAGGAGGAGGACGGAGAGACGTATGTTACCACGGAGACGGAGATCAAGAATCTCACCCAGGTCAGCCGGGGGTCACATGACCTGGCCAGTTCAGAGGAGCTCCTGATCTGGCAGCATCTGTAGTCTTGTCCTGTCCATGTCATTAGTTAAAGGTGCTGTGGGTAAATTTTAAAAGGTCAGAAACTAGCAGAAGAAAGCAAGATATCGAAAATAAAGTAAACTAAAAAGAAGCCCCCTCCCTCCACCATTGCAAAGTGTTGCATCCACACCATCTGTGATCTAACTTGCCTTCCCTGATTGGTCAGAAAATAATCAAATCGCCTGCACCTGTCTACAGATGCAGGCGCAGTCAAATAGAAACAGATCACAGCGCCTTTCACTCCTTTCATACATTTACGCTGATGAATGGCTACCCAGTTTCGCACAGATTACACTCAAATTATAATCTCACCTACAGCACCTCTACATTTAGTAAGATATGTTATTTGACAATAGTAGAAGAGTAAAAGAGTGTCTGTCTGTCTGTCTGTCCGACGGTCCCCAGCTGCTGGGTGTGAATGCGGTGGCCCTCAGTGAAGCTCTGACCCACAAGAAGTTGACAGCCAAGAGCGAGGAGTGAGACATCCTCTCTGGGTTATAGATGATCACACCTCTGAACTTCGAGCAGGCGGGTGCGACCCGTGACGCACTGGCCCAGGCCGTGTACGGCCGGACCTTCACCTGGTTGGTGGAGAAGATCAACCAATCCCTGACTCTCCAGGTGAGACGGTCCACCAATCAGCTGTCGATCTCTCTGTGGTTAGCTACTGTATATATCAATTTTGTAGCTAATGTAGCGTATCTGGTGTGTATTCCACCCAGAGTGACGTGAACCCTTGTAGAGACGGCTCCTCTGTCATCGGCCTGCTGGACATCTACGGCTTTGAGGTCTTCCAGCACAACAGGTGAGTCCCCCCCCCCCCACACCTCCTCTCCCCTGTCTGACCCTCACCACCCCCTAAGGCTCCTCACCACCCTCACCCCCTCTTCACCCCCTCTTCCCCCTCCTCACCAATGCCTCTGAGCACAATTCCTCTGTCATGTCTCTGTGTTGCCATGACAACAACACGTCAACATCAGGACCAGGGGTCCTGTTGCACTCGTGGTCACCTCTCCCCTTACCTGTCCTCCCCAACAGTTTTGAGCAGTTCTGCATCAACTACTGCAACGAGAAGCTGCAGCAGCTGTTCATCGAGCTGACACTGCGCTCGGAGCAGGAGGAGTACGAGACCGAGGGCATCGCAGTGAGTCCTTAGATCAGTGGTTCATGAGCAGGTTCCAGGACTGGTGGTAAAGGTGTAGATGCTGCTTTGTAATGAACCAAAGTATTAAATATTGTATGTTGTATGTGTTAAATCTCATAGTATCATTACTGCACCTCTCCTCTCCCTCTCCCCTCCTCCTCTCTCCTCTCCCTCTCCCCTCCCCTCTTCTCTCCTCTCTCCTCTCTCCTCTCCCTCTCCCCTCCTCTCTCCTCTCTCCTCTCTCCTCTCTCCTCTCTCCTCTCTCCTCTCCTCTCTTCTCTCTCCTCTCTCCTCTCTCCTCTCCTCTCTTCTCTCTCCTCTCTCCTCTCCTCTCTCTCTCTCCTCTCTCCTCTCTCCTCTCTCCTCTCTCCTCTCCCCTCTTCCCTTAGTGGGAGACGGTGCAGTACTTTGACAACAAGGTAATCTGTGACCTCATCGAAGAGAAACACAAAGGCATAATCTCCATCCTGGTACGGTACCCATCCCACTTCAATTTCAATTTCGATTTTTTGTATTCATCCATGCCTCTGTGTTTCCATAGCGCCTGGTGTTTTTGAGTACAGTGGAGGTGTTTATATTGTGACCAATGTGGAGGTGCAGCCATGGTGGTTCTGATTAGGGAGGTGTATGTGTGTGTGTGTGTGTGTGTGTGTGTGTGTGTGTGTGTGTGTGTGTGTGTGCGTGTGTGCTGCAGGATGAGGAGTGTGTCAGACCAGGTGAGACCTGTGACCTCTCCTTCTTAGAGAAGCTGGAGGACACACTAGGAGGCCACGCCCACTTCGTAACGTGAGTAACACACACACACACACACACACACACACACACACACACACACACACGAACAAAGCCTTTTTCTCCTCCTCTTGCACACCTGACAACCATCCCGTGTGTGTGTGTGTGTGTGTGTGTGTGTGTGTGTGTGTGTGTGTGTGTGTGTGTGTGTGTGTGTGTGTGTGTGTGTGTGTGTGTGTCTGTGTCTGTGTCTGTGTCTGTGTGTGTGAGTAGTCACAAGCTGGCCAATGGGAAGACTCGCAGGGTGCTGAGCAGGGAGGAGTTCAGACTGCTGCACTATGCTGGGGAAGTGAACTCTGTTGTGTGCTTTAGCATTGCTGCTCTTATATTGCTATTTTTGAAGTTTGCTAAAGCTACTCTCTCCGCGCAAAATAATACAAATGGTAATTTGTCTTGTGCTAGACTAGAGTTTATGATGTTACCCACCATCAACAGAACATCACTTGAGGCTCAATGATTCAGAATGACTCATCCCTGACTCCTTCCAGCATTGCTTTCATTCATGAAGTCCTTGAACCTTTATACTGAACATACAGTAGAGACCATAGAATATAGACCATAGACTGTAGATCATAGATCATAGATTATAGACCATAGACCATAGAATATAGAACATAGACCATAGGCTGTAGACATAGACCATAGCCCATAGATCATAGACCATGAAGACTGTACACATACATTATGATAATTTAGATGTAACACATCTTTACATTTACATTTACATTTAGGGCATTTGTCAGACGCTTTTATCCAAAGCGACTTACAAAGAGTACATTTGTTGAAGGAGAGGCAGCAATATATCACTGTGGTACATAAAGATAAGAATAGAGCTGTTTGAGCATTCATATTTATTCCTGTTCCTTATTCCTATTTATCTCCCCTCTCCTCCTCTTTTACCTTCTTCACGGCTCTCCCCTCATATTAGCATAAGGGTCTTCACACGGAGTTGGCATTCGATGTCATGCATTTTTAATATTTACCCACACTGGAGCAAGAGCGCACTTCTGATACACACAACCCCCTTGAATCATAGAATATAGATCATAGACCAGAGCTCATAGATCATAGACCATAGAATATAGCCCACTGATCATAGACAATGGAATATAGAACATAGACCATATGGCCATCAGATTCATAGACCATAGAACGCCGATAGACTCTATAAGTCACAGATGACCTGATCATAGAGTGACATTAAGAAATATATTACAATGATTAATATTATATTATATTTATTCGTATTAATAAATCATTGTTTTATATTTATTAATAAATATTCCCGAACAACCTACTGATTTCCCTTACCCAACTTCAATATTATAAGGTTTCCTGGACAAGAACAATGGACACCCACTGTACAGGAAGCCTGAAGTAGGTGAGATAGACGAGAGAGAGAGAGAGATTATGATGAACTGATGTCTTGTCGTGCCTGGTAATTGTTTTCTGTACGTTCAGATGAGAACCTTTTTGACCTCTCGTCAGGTCATGTTGCCAGGTCGACTAATCAGATCGTGAGCCCAATGCTTCCGCAGAGGAGGGAAGTCAATGACCAGAAGCGTCCTGAATGGTGATCATCCCGGCTTGCCTCTTTACCCCTCCTATGCTCTTTCCTATCCTCTCCCTCTCTTTCTCTCTCTCTCTCTTACCCACGATCCTTCCTCTTTCTCATTCCCTTCCTCCCTCCTTATTTCCCCCCCCCCCCACTCTCTCTCACATGATCTTCCCTTCCCCCACCCACTCCCTTTCTGTCTCTCACTACGTTATGTTGTGTAATGTGTCCGGGTGTTCCGCAGGCAGCCACCCAGTTTAAGAACAGCCTGACCAAGCTGATGGACATCCTGATGTCTAAGGAGCCCTCTTACGTCCGCTGCATAAAGCCTAACGATGCCAAACAACCAGGTGGACCCTCCTGTTCTCCCGTGTGTCAATCAAATGAAAAACACATGAACACTGAATAAAAACCCTTCTCGGGTTTTCTTTAAACCTTGCTGAACAGCACTTTTTTGTACATGCTTCAATTTTAATGACACGGCCTCCTTTAAAGCCGTGCGTGTATCTTCCAGGGCGTTTTGACGAGGTGCTGGTGAGGCACCAGGTGAAATACCTGGGCCTCATGGAGAACCTGCGCGTGCGGAGAGCAGGGTTCGCCTACCGACGGCACTTTGAAGCCTTCCTTGAGAGGTGATGGAAATGACCTTGTGATGACGGGATGATGCATGCCATGTAAGGATGTTGTAATGACGTCACGGCAGTAGTGACTGATTGAGTGTCTCCCCAGATACAAGCCGCTGTGTCCTGAGACGTGGCCCGTGTGGCACGGGGAGCTGGCGGACGGTGTCTCCACCCTGGTCCAACACCTGGGGTATAAACCAGAGGAATACAAGATGGGCAGGTACCTACTACTTACTGTATACTACACTGAACCAGAGGTAGTACATGCTGGGCAGGTACCTAGTAGTTACTATATAGCCCGTACCGGGAGGAAGTGATTCCTTATATGGTGTTAGTGGGCGGAGCTGTTGGAAATGGGGATGATGGTGATAATGGTGAGGATGATGAGGGTGATGGTGATGATGAGTATGCGACCAACTCTCACCACAGGTCGAAGATCTTCATCCGTCTGCCCAAGACTCTGTTCGCAACCGAAGATGCGCTTGAAGCCAAGAAGCCCGACATCGGTGAGTGGTGAGGTACTCTGAGCAGGGTGGAGTTAGTCGTTGGTATGCAGTAGTGAGGTACTCTGAGCAGGGTGGAGTTAGTTGTTGGTGTGCAGTAGTGAGGTACTCCACTAGGGTGGAGTCAGAGATGGAGCATGTGATGGAGTATCTGTGTTGCAGCGGTGATCCTCCAGACGTCGTGGAGAGGATACAGAGAGAGAGCCAAGTACAAGCGCATCCGACACGCAGGTCAGGATGGTGTCAGTGTTGGACCCGAACACTGCACCACTTACACTGCATTAAATTATTCAACACATTATATACATTTTACACGATGTGGTGTGTGTGTGTGTGTGTGTGTGTAGTCATCGTGATCCAATCTGCGTGGCGTGGAACGAAAGCTCGCAGGAGAGCTAGAAGACGAAGAGAGGCAGCAGATTTAATACGCAGGTAACTGGAAATGTACAGAAGTATACTGCTGTGCCGCTGTGGGCTTCTACATCGGCGTAGTCTTTTGTAAATGAAAGGGACTCCTCTACCCTGACAGGTTGATCAAGGGCTTCATCCACCGCCAGGAGGAGTACGGCCCCGACAACGACTACTTCGTGGACCATGTGCGCTGCTCCTTCCTGAAGACGCTGCGCAAGAACCTGCCGCGCAACGTCCTGGACAAGAGCTGGCCCACCCCGCCCCCCTCCCTCACTGAGGTTCACCTGACATACTCGTTAGCAACTCGTTAGCAACTTGTTAGCAACTCGTTAGTCGCTCATTAGCAACTCGTTAGCAACGTCATTGTCACCAGAAGAACGCAGAACTGATGTTACATTGGACAGTTCAGTCACATGTCTCATTTGGGAAACTAAATCCCAGACCAATGCAGTCAGTGGTGCCATGTTTTGGGGGATTTCTACAGGATCGAACAGAGTTGATATTGCAAACCAGCCTATAAATATAAATATATATTGTAGGTGTCAGAGCATCTGCGCAGGCTGAACATGGAGAACCTGGTGAGGAAGTTCTGCCGCAGCATCCTGCCAGAGTGGAGGAAGCAGGTACCCATGACATCATCTCTCTCTCTCTCACACACACACACACACACACACACACACACACACACACACCACACACACACACACACACACACACACACACACACACACACACACACACACACACACACACACAGATTTATTACAAAGTAGGTTTTCACATACAAAGAATTTGTTTGGGTGATTTGGTGCATAACATTAAACAAGAGCACAGTACTGTAAGCTAAAAAATAAAAATCAAGAATATATATTCTCTCACACAGCCCCCCTGTTCACTCACCCACTCTCGCTCTCTCTCTCGCTCTCCCCCCCCCCCCCCCAAGATGGACCAGAAGGTCACTGCCAGCGAGGTCTTCAGAGGACAGAAAGACTGCTACCCTCCCAGCGTTGCTACACTCTTCCTAGGGTCACGACTTGGTTAGTACACACAAGCACACACTTGTACCCACACACACACACACACACGCACGTACAGCACGCACACACACACGCACACACACACACACACACACACACACACACACACACACACACACGTAGAAACACACAACCACACACACTCACTGCGTTTAAACAAATAAAGTGCCTTGACATGTCTAAACACACTGTTTCTCTCTCTCTCTCTCTCTCTCTCTCTCTCTCCAGAGAGTGAGCAGATCAACCTCAAAGTGGTCCAGACTCTCGGCAGCGACAAGGTCCAGGTAAACTACCCTGAATATTTCACAGTCCAGGTAAACTACCCTGAATAATTAACGCTTCAGGTAAAATACCTTGAATATTTCACGGTCCAGGATCTGGATGTATACTCTTAATCAACACTGTATTCCCATGTTCAGTCTTCAACATAAAAAAATAACAAATGAAACAGTTTTTGCGGCCGAGACCCACAGTCTGAGAACAACCCTCCTCTCGCCCATCCTCCTGCTCTCCCTCCTTCTCCCTCCTCCTCCTCCTCTTCCTCCTCCTCCCCAACCTCTCCCTCCTCCCTTCTCCTCTCCCTCTCCTCCTCCTCTTCCTCCTCGTCTTCCAACTTCTCCCGCTCTCCCTCCTCCTTCACCTCCTCTCCCCACCTCCTCCTCCTCTCCCTCCTCCTCTCCATCCTCTCCCTCGTCCCTTCTCCTCTCTCCCTCCTCCTCGCTCCTCCTCCTCTTCTTCCTTCTCCTCTCCAACCTCTCCCTCCTCCCTTCTCCTCTCCCTCTCCTCCTCCTCTTCCTCCTCGTCTTCCAACTTCTCCCGCTCTCCCTCCTCCTTCGCCTCCTCTCCCCCACCTCCTCCTCCTCCTCTTCCTCCTCTTCCACCTCTCCCTCCTCCCTTCTCCTCTCCCCCCTTCTCCTCCTCTTCCACCTCTCCCTCCTCCTCCTCTTCCTCCTCCCCTTTGCCTCCTTCTCCTCCTCCTCCTCCTCCTCCTCCTCCTCCTCCTCCTCCCCTTCTCCTCCTCTTCCACCTCTCCCTCCTCCTCCTCCTCCTCCTCCATCTCCTCATTGTCTCCTCCTCCCCTTTGCCTCCTCCTTCTCCTCCTCCTCCTCCTCCTCCAGTACGGGGTGTCGGTGACAAAGTACGACCGACGAGGCTTTAAGCCCCGCCCCCGCCAGCTTCTGCTCACCGGATCAGCGATTGTTTTGGTGGACAAGACCAAGATCAAACAGAGGATAGATTACAACACACTCAGAGGTAGGGCTTTACCTCTCTCTCTACCTCCCTTTCTACCTCTCGAAATCTCCACCCCTTTGTGTTTGTGTGTGTGTGTGTGTTTGTTTGTGCGAGAGTGTGGGTGTGGGTGTGTGGGTGGGTGTGTTGGGCGTGCAAATTTGTGGATGTGGGTGTGTGTGTGTGTGGGTGTGCGTGCAAGTGTGTGGGTGTGTTTGTGTGGGTGTGTGTGTCACCATTTGTTTTCTTTTCTCCTCAGGAATCTCAGTGAGTCGCCTCAGCGACGGGATCCTCATTCTGCACGTGCTCAGTGAAGACAACAAGCAGAAGGTACAGCCCTGAACCCTGACTTTAACCCATCTAACCTCTGACCCTAAACTTGAACCCTGACCTCTAAACCCTGACCCTGTTTCTCTGCCAGGCGGACCTGGTGCTGCTGTGTGATCATGTGATAGAGGTTGTGACCAAGATCGCCATGATGGCTCGCAAGGTCGACCAGGTCAACGTGAGCCAGGGCAGGTTGGTCTCTGATCAATAATCAATACATACCCTGTTAGTTGCTGATCAATAATCAATACAGACCCGGTAGTTAAACAGGGACTGATCATAAAGCTCTGTAAACACCAGAGACTGTAGCAATTAGTTTCTCGTCCATATTTGTTTGACCACAGACTAGTGCAGAAGAATCTGCTGTTGCTTGCTGCTTCCACTGCACTTCATTTAAAACAGTTTCAATTCTCCAAACACCATGTCGCTCACTGTTGCTACGCTTACAACCACCGCTCCTTGTCACCAGCTGTCATTGAAAATGAATGGCTGCTTGGCGGTGTGCTGATCAATACTCAGTAGATATCTGGTGATGTGCTGATCAATACTCAGTAGATATCTGGTGATGTGCTGATCAATACTCAGTAGATATCTGGTGATGTGCTGATCAATACTCAGTAGATATCTGGTGGTGTGCTGATCAATACTCAGTAGATATCTGGTGATGTGCTGATCAATACTCAGTAGATATCTGGTGGTGTGCTGATCAATACTCAGTAGATATCTGGTGGTGTGCTGATCAATACTCAGTAGATATCTGGTGATGTGCTGATCAATACTCAGTAGATATCTGGTGATGTGCTGATCAATACTCAGTAGATATCTGGTGATGTGCTGATCAATACTCAGTAGATATCTGGTGGTGTGCTGATCAATACTCAGTAGATATCTGGTGGTGTGCTGATCAATACTCAGTAGATATCTGGTGATGTGCTGATCAATACTCAGTAGATATCTGGTGGTGTGCTGATCAATACTCAGTAGATATCTGGTGATGTGCTGATCAATACTCAGTAGATATCTTTGTGCTGATCAATACTCAGTAGATATCCTGGTGATGTGGGCTGATCAATACTCAGTAGATATCTGGTGAGTCAACTCAGTAGATATCTGGATGGCTGATCAATACTCCAGTAGATATCTGGGTGGTGTGACTGATCAAATCTCAGTAGATTATCTGGTGATGTGCTGATCAATACTCATTAGATATCTTGCGTGATGGCTGATCAATACTCAGTAGACTATTCTGGTGTGGCTGTGAACTGATCAATACTCAGTAGATATCTGGTGTGTGTCCTCAGCAGGTGTCCATGTTTCCCCTTGGCCACCTTCAGCTCCGGCCCCCTGGTGAAGTCCACCACCCCCTCCTTATTGCGTGCGACACAGAACCTGATGCTGAGGACACACGCCAGATATCTACTGAGTATTGATCAGCACATCACCAGATATCTACTGAGTATTGATCAGCACATCACCAGATATCTACTGAGTATTGATCAGCACATCACCAGATATCTACTGAGTATTGATCAGCACATCACCAGATATCTACTGAGTATTGATCAGCACACCACCAGATATCTACTGAGTATTGATCAGCACATCACCAGATATCTACTGAGTATTGATCAGCACATCACCAGATATCTACTGAGTATTGATCAGCACACCACCAGATATCTACTGAGTATTGATCAGCACATCACCAGATATCTACTGAGTATTGATCAGCACATCACCAGATATCAGAATCACAAAAGGACACAAATGGAAAGGAAAGTAGACCTTTTCAGAATCCCAGCTTTATGGTCCCTTGAGGTAAGGAACTTGTGAGCTGTGCTGCTCCCACATGATGGGTTGGTGAAGCGATCTGAACAACAACTTGTCTGTGCTTATGCAGGTGCTAGAGGACAGGGTCCCAACGACCACTAGGGGCCCCACGGCTGTTTGTTTGACCAGCTCAGGCTGTGATAAGCTATAAAAGTGCTGTGGATCTGGCCAGATGCACCACAAGTTGTGAGAGTCGTCTTTGTCTGCGTAAGTGTGTGTGAGTTCACTGTCTTCCGGAGCCTTTATCCAGAGAGATGTTTGCAGTCTTGTTCGCGGTGTTGTGTCTTATGTGTCTGTCCACCACCATGGCAGATCAACACAAGTCTTGCCGTAAGTATTATTAAGATTTCAATGTGTCAAATATATACATCTTCATAGCTTCACTTATATCCAAGCTTGATGTTGTTTTGTAGATACGCCCAACATGACGGGGTATTTGACCGGGGTAAGCTCTACAAAACCATGACATGTTTTCATGACAATGAGGGTAGGATGTAGAAACCAATATGCTGTCTATGTTTTATTGCTTTTCTACTCAAACTAGGTTAATTACAAGGGCGGAAGCGTGCTCACATGGGCATTTTCTTACGACTCTTTGGCAAAGAGACTCCATATGAAAAGCGTACAGACCCCTGGTCTAACGCCTATAATCTCAAACAAGGCCCAGGATGTACTCATGCTTTTTGATGAGGTACACTGTTCTGCTCATACATGTGGTGCTTCTTCATTTAAGCTGTGGTGTTTCTTCATTTAAGCTGTGGTGTTTCTTCATTTAAGCTGTGGTGTTTCTTCGCACACACTCACTGTGGTTTGCCTCTGACAGGGGTTCTTCTATGAGATCAACAGGACGGATCAGAGCTGTGAGAAGAAGGTTCTGCACTCTGCCGTGAGCTCCATGGATGTGCCACCGAACGCAACCTTCCTGCTGAAGACTACAATTGGGAGTGGTTCTGTGCCTGGAGAAGGACTGACAGTGAGCGTGTGGGTGGGCTCAATACCTGAAACCAATGGTCAGTCACAGGATTAATGGGCTGATCGTATGCTTGAGAAAAGATAACATAAGATGTAGGTCCCAGACAGGAAATGTATTTGTGGGCTTTTATGCCGTGCATAATTGTTAATTGCGGGCAGCCGCGAAAGTAGCGCAGGTGCCGCTAACCACCCAGGGGCGCAACAACAACAAAAATGTAAACAACAAGGTTCCATCAGACAGTATTGGTACTACAGTCACAGGGGATTATAGGGGAAACGTTGCTCACAGAAATAGTTCACTGTCTTTACAGAATGTACTATAATGTAATTATGTAAACAAGACAGCCATACAATATTTATATGATTCATAAACTATTCAGATTAATGAAGTAAGGACAATAAAATATTCAGATTAATAAAGTATCTGATGAATAAAGTACTCAGATTTTTTTCATGTTGCAATTAATAAAATAAAATACAATCTGAATCTGATATCTGAGAGAGAGAGACATCTGACTCACATAGGTCCCGAGCAGCTGGCCGACAAGGGTACGAGCCTCTCGGGTGCGGAGGAGGGCGTTCCTGTAACTTTCCTCCTGGGTGGCTGGGGAGCCTCCACAGACCTGGACCACAACAGACAGCAGCAGGAGAAGCAGCATCTGGAAACAAGCGGTCATCTGTAGAAACAAAGACACCCTGTTACACCTCTCTCTAGCTTCACTAGTCTTTAGCAGACATTTTCATTTAAAGATTTACAGTTAATTGTTTGAGACAGGACATTAAGGAGCAGGTTGGGGGTTAGGGGGCATCTTGTTCTAGGATGCCGACAGGTAGGCTAGGGGATCGAACCCAGAACCGTTCAGCTGGGGGTATTTCACTCCCAGCTGAAAGGTTCTACCATTACCGTTACCGGTGGATTATAAAAGACAGCGCTGTTCCCCATTGTGGATTTGTATTCTAAGACCATATCAAATGAAGCTTTTCCTCTCACCAGGGTAGGGCATTTGGCACAATAGGAGTTTGTGTCTGTGCGTGTGTGTGTGTGTTCAATCGCTCAGGACAGTGAACTCACACACACACTTACACAATAATTCCAACGGACTATTTGTATAAACAAGCAGCTAATGGGGGGGAGGCAGATAGAGCATTATTGTATTGAACACATTCCCCCGCTATCTCATTGTTATCAACTGCAGATGAAAGCATCAGAAGACGTGTGGAGCAGCCTTACCTTGCAGTAGAGATGGTTTGGTTCTGAGCACTGCTACAGTGGTGCGACATGTTGCTCTGCATGGCAAGCCTGCTGTATTTATGGTTATGTCTCGTCTCACTTTCGGTTTCTTTCGGACTTTTCTTTACTTTTTACTATCGTGACTCAGGCAGAGGAACTATAGACTGGCGGCAATTCTGGCAACAGCTGGAGCAACATTTCGTCACACATTTCGTATGCCCTGGACATGCATGAGTTGGGCATGTTGTTCAGCGGTAGGTGCACTACTACGGCTGAGATCAGAGTAGGCCGACAGACCCAGGGGTTAAAGGTTTGTGGTGTGAACGTGCTGACACAGCAGATTGCAGTCAGATTTCTCAAACTATAACACATTGTGAAATAAATAACCAAATAAAAATAAGTATATGCTGTTAGGCTGCAGGGATAGTGAAATGAAAACATGAGGAAAGTTAAAGTTACAAATATTGCCAGTGGAATCCTCGATATTTGCCAGGATTTTGTCGGCAAGGAAAACACGTGGGCAATAGATAGTTATCTCGTAAACAATGTGGAAATCCCTCTTTTTCAAAAGCATTTTCTCCCCTCCACATCTATTTTCAGCTTGTTGTGAATGTCGTCATCATCTCTACTTCAGCTTCCTTCCCATCCTTCAAATGGGTTCCCGTTCATTAGCAGAAGAGGAATCCCCACAACCGGTGGGTTGAGCGGATCCACGTGAAGCTGAGCTGGCCTTGAGTCCATGCGTGGGCCGTCCTCTGTGTTTCATGTGAGAGCAGCTGAAGGAAAGGGGATTCACTTGTCTCAGTTTCATGACACAAACACTTTCTAAGAGTTTGACCACAGAGAGGATCTCCTCTGTTACAAAAAGGGAACAAAATAGATTTTTTTAAAAAGTTGATTCTTGGGTTTTGTCATTTCAAAGAAATGCTTTTGGAATATATTGTCGTTATTTTAAATTAATAAATAAACATTTGTTAGTTTTTTCTTAAAGGGTGGGGGGGGGCAGTTTTAATTTTGGCTTTCAGAATTTATTTGTTTTTAAACCATATATGTACATATTGGAGCAGATTGTAAAAAAATAATTTGAGATGTCTGAACTAAATATCCAGGGCCATGGATCAGGGGTTACATTGTGATAACGCGAGAGGAGTGGACATTGTTGTTGTTGTTTTGGGGCCCAGAGACAGCAGACAGCAGTTAGTACTATTATATTATTATGAATAGAATACAATGTATTAGTTGTATTTGGTGAATGTGTAAATTATCTTATTTACAACAGAATCACAAAAGGACACAAATGGAAAGGAAAGTAGACCTTTTCAGAATCCCAGCTTTATGGTCCCTTGAGGTAAGGAACTTGTGAGCTGTGCTGCTCCCACATGATGGGTTGGTGAAGCGATCTGAACAACAACTTGTCTGTGCTTATGCAGGTGCTAGAGGACAGGGTCCCAACGACCACTAGGGGCCCCACGGCTGTTTGTTTGACCAGCTCAGGCTGTGATAAGCTATAAAAGTGCTGTGGATCTGGCCAGATGCACCACAAGTTGTGAGAGTCGTCTTTGTCTGCGTAAGTGTGTGTGAGTTCACTGTCTTCCGGAGCCTTTATCCAGAGAGATGTTTGCAGTCTTGTTTGCGGTGTTGTGTCTTATGTGTCTGTCCACCACCATGGCAGATCAACACAAGTCTTGCCGTAAGTATTATTAAGATTTCAATGTGTCAAATATATACATCTTCATAGCTTCACTTATATCCAAGCTTGATGTTGTTTTGTAGATACGCCCAACATGACGGGGTATTTGACCGGGGTAAGCTCTACAAAACCATGACATGTTTTCATGACAATGAGGGTAGGATGTAGAAACCAATATGCTGTCTATGTTTTATTGCTTTTCTACTCAAACTAGGTTAATTACAAGGGCGGAAGCGTGCTCACATGGGCATTTTCTTACGACTCTTTGGCAAAGAGACTCCATATGAAAAGCGTACAGACCCCTGGTCTAACGCCTATAATCTCAAACAAGGCCCAGGATGTACTCATGCTTTTTGATGAGGTACACTGTTCTGCTCATACATGTGGTGCTTCTTCATTTAAGCTGTGGTGTTTCTTCATTTAAGCTGTGGTGTTTCTTCATTTAAGCTGTGGTGTTTCTTCGCACACACTCACTGTGGTTTGCCTCTGACAGGGGTTCTTCTATGAGATCAACAGGACGGATCAGAGCTGTGAGAAGAAGGTTCTGCACTCTGCCGTGAGCTCCATGGATGTGCCACCGAACGCAACCTTCCTGCTGAAGACTACAATTGGGAGTGGTTCTGTGCCTGGAGAAGGACTGACAGTGAGCGTGTGGGTGGGCTCAATACCTGAAACCAATGGTCAGTCACAGGATTAATGGGCTGATCGTATGCTTGAGAAAAGATAACATAAGATGTAGGTCCCAGACAGGAAATGTATTTGTGGGGTGGTTGTGCTTGGTAGCTGCCTCAGCTGGCCTGAGTAAGGCCCCGTATACATGACAACAATTTTAGCGAAAACTGAAAAGTATTGTTGCGTTTTGGGCTTTCGTTTACACGACATAAGTGTTTTCTGGGTCTGAAAATGCTAACCTTTTAAAATGCCCTCCAGAGTGGAAACTTTTAAAAATGGAAGCGTTTTGTTTTTTTAAATGACGACGCCCACTCGCGCACGGGTATTACGGTTCTATTTCATGTAGGCTACGCCGTCTAGGCTTTGCCTCATGGGCACATGAGTGCGCACACTTGTGTGCACTGAAAATTTCAACAATGTACCAAACAACTTGACCCCACCCACATTCCCCACGGCACCGTGCGTATATTGTCACGGGAGTGAGCAGGAGGACCCAAACGCAAGACTCAGGACTCGGGGTTGTGCAGAACAGAATGTTATTTATTTACCGTGATGCAGGCAGGCAGGCAGTAATCCGTACGGTTAGTCCAACGATTTCACAAGTAGAGTATAACCATGACATTAGCAATGGTCCGACACACGTGGGCTTTTATGCCGTGCATAATTGTTAATTGCGGGCAGCCGCGAAAGTAGCGCAGGTGCCGCTAACCACCCAGGGGCGGCACTGGCGCCCGGGAGCCCGGAGACACGACCGCGATCGTGACAGTACCCCCCCCCCCCCCCTCAACGGGAGCCTCCTGGCGACCCACGATGACCTGGCGGCAAGGCAGAGGCCGAGCCGGGACCCTCCAGTGGACGACCTGGAGAGGCTGCGACCTGGCAGCAGGGACTGGCAGGGGCTGCGGCGGTGCAACCAGGACCGGGACCCGGAATGGCTGTGACCCAGCAGCGGGAAAACAGAACTGCTGCGGTTCAGCCGGGACCCGGGGTGGCTGCGACCTGGCCGCAGGGACTGGTGGGAGCTGCTGTTGTCCAGCCGGGACCGGGACTCGGGGTGGCTGGCACCTGGCAGCAGGGACTGGTGGGCGCTGCTGCGGTCCAGCCGGGACCGGGACTCGGAACGGCTGGCACTTGGCAGCAGGGACTGGCAGGGACTGCGGCGGTGCAAACAGGACCGGGACCCGGAATGGCTGTGACCCAGCAGCGGGAAAACAGAACTGCTGCGGTTCAGCCGGGACCGGGACCCGGGGTGGCTGCGACCTGGCCGCAGGGGCCGGCCGGGGATGCGGCGGTGCCGCCGGGACCGGAACCCGGGCTGGCTGTGACCCAGCAGTGGGATAACAGAACTGCTGCGGTCCAGCCAGGACCGGGACCCGGGGAGACAGGGGTTGCCTGCCCCGCCGCTGGTGAGCCTGCTGGACGCTCCGAGGACCCCCCCAGGGCCAGGCGGGACTCCTCGTAGCTCGGTGCCGGTAGGAGCTCGACTGTAGGGCGCGACTGGATCTGGGCGATAATGTCCTGCCACTGACGGATTAACCCCAAGCCTGAGTCTGCTGGGTACATTGTTGGTCGGACCATTCTGTCACGGGAGTGAGCAGGAGGACCCAAACGCAAGACTTATGCAGAACAGAATGTTATTTATTTACCGTGATACAGGTGGACAGACAGGTGAGGGACAGGCAGGAAGGCAGGCAGGCAGGCAGGTAGGTAGGTAGGTAGGTAGGTAGGTAGGTAGGTAGGTAGACAGGCAGGTAGGTAGTAATCCATACGGTTAGTCCAACGATTTCACAAGTAGAGTATAACCATGACATTAGCAATGGTCCGACACACGTGGGTGGAAAACTGCATAATTGTTAATTGCGGGCAGCCGCGAAAGTATCGCAGGTTCCGCTAACCACCCAGGGGTGGCACTGGCGCACGGGAGCCCCGCTAATCCTCCAGGGGCGGCACTGGCGCCCGGGAGCCCGGAGACACGACCGCGATCATGACAATATACGAGGATGTGCGAGGATGGAAACTCCACTTCCGTGGGATCCTCACGGTCCCACTCATCCTCCCCTTCGTGGTCGGTCACCACGGCACAGGTAACCAAGCCAAGCCACGTCTTCGGCGATATTGTCAAAGGCAGCGGCCATCAAGAGCATCACCATGCCGCCACCACCAGAGATGGAGAACGTGCAGCTCCCGCCATTGTCCCGTCGCGGTTTGTTGTTGGGGTGGTGAGGATCCTTTATGATCCTGCAGGCTCTGGTTTGACACCTCCTGGAGTATAGGTCCTGCAGGGTGGGGAGAGTAGTGCCAGTAGTGTCATTCTTTCGGTCATTTCCCAAAGATTGTGACCATAGGTGAGGGTTGGAACACAGATGGACCTGTAAATCGAGAGCTTCGCTCAGCTCCCTCTTCACCACAACGGACTGGCCGCATTACTGCAGACGCTGCACCAATCCGTCTGTCCATTTCCCACTCCATTTTGCCCTTACCCGTGAACAACACCCTGAGATACTTGAACTCCTTCGCTTGAGGCAGCAACTAATTCCCAACCCGGAGGGATGGGAATCTCCACCGTATTCCGGCAGAGAACCATGGCCTCAGACTTGGAGGTGCTGACTCCCATCCCGACCGCTTCACACTCGGCTCCAAACCACCCCATCTGCAAAGAGCAAAAATACAATTCTGAGGTCCCAAAACCAGACATTCTCCCCACCCCACCTCGACTGCGCCTTGAGATTCTGTCCATGAAGATCACAAATACAATCGGTGAGAAGGGACAACCTTGGCGGAGTCCAACACCCACTGAGAACGTGCTTGACTTTGTGCCAAGAATACGGACGCAGCTCACACTTTGTTCGTACAAGGACCGAATGGCACGTACCAACAGCCCCGGTACCCCATACTCCCGTAGTACCCCCCACAGGATTCCCCGGGGGACATGGTCATAAGCCTTCTCCAAGTCCACAAAGCACATGTAGACTGGATGGGCAAACTCCCATGCCCCCCCAACAACCCTGCGAGGGTAAAGAGCTGGTCCACTGTTCCATGGCCAGGGCGGAATCCGCATTGTTCCTCCTGGAGCTGAGGTTCGACAATCGCCTCCTTTCCAGCACCCTGGAATAAAAGTTCCCGGGGAGGCTGAGCAGTGTGATACCCCGATAATTGGAGCACACCCTCCGGTCCCCTTTTTTGAAAATGGGAACCACCACCCCGGTCTGCCATTCCACAGGTACTGTCCCCGACCTCCACGCTACATTGACTAGGCATGTCAGCCACAACAGCCCGACAATGTCCAGAGTCTTCAGCATCTCAGGGCGAATCTCGTCCACACCTGGCGCCTTGCCACTGAAGAGCTTTTTGACTACTTCAGTGACCTCTACCAAGGATATGGGTGAGGCTTCCCCCGAGTCTTCAGACTCTGCCTCTTCCACAGAGGACGTACTGGTCGGGTTCAGGAGTTCCTCAAAGTGTTCTTTCCACCGCCCAACAATATCCTCAGTCTGCATAAGCAGTTCTCCTCCCCGACTGAGCACAGCCTGAGCCAAGCCCTGCTTTCCCTTCCTGAGTCACCGGACAGTTTGCCAGAACTTCCTTGAGGCCAATCGAAAGTCCTTCTCTATGGCCTCCCCGAACTCCTTTTTTTCTCCTTTTGGCCTCCCGGTACCCGTCTGCTGTTTCAGGAGACCCCTGGGCCAACCAGGCCCGAAAGGCCTCCTTCTTCAGCCTGACGGCTTCCTTCACCGCTGGTGTCCACCAACGGGTTCTTGAGTTGCCGCCACGACAGGCACCGACAGCCTTTTGACCACAGCTCCGAGCTGCAGACTCTACAATGGAGGCTCTGAACATGGCCCACTCAGGTTCCATGTCCCCAACCTCCCCCGAGATGCACGAGAAGTTTTAATGTAAACTTAATCTAACCAACAGGCAGTTTCATGAGAGTGTGTGCGATTGAGAGTGTGATAGCCCTTTAGATTGTGTGTGAGACTTGAGGAGTGGTGAGGGTAACGTTAAGTGTGAAGTGTATTTCCAGCTACTTCCAGCACCTCCCTCACAATGGGGTGCATTCCTGTCATCGTCACGTACCACAACCCCACCACCATCGCGTCAGTCAGGTAAGTTGTGTATACAAACATGTTACCTTTTGATATCTACTGCTCATTGGGATATACTGTATATATAAGAGCGAGAGAGAGAGATGCTGTGTATACTGTATATGTGTGTGTGTGTGTAACAGCCACGTCGAGGTAGAGACTGGGATCAAAGACCCGGAGAAGCTGGAAGTGCCGTCGTTCTGTGAGGGCAAGGCGGTGGAGGAGACGCCCGACGGCACTGTCCACACATTCTTCACCCTCATCTTGTAGCAGAGCTCTCTCCTGCTGCATCCTGGGATGCCCACTCACCCCCACGTCACCACATGGGGCCTCTAGACGAGACTTTAGACATCCGACGCACACAGCAGTAGTTACTCGTAACAGGAGTTACGAACAGGAGTTAAAAACTCAAATGTTGTCCAATAGAATAGTAGAAAGAAAGAAAATAAAATGTTTTAAGACTAAAATTGTTTTGTGAGATTTCATTTTTTTCTCCAAGTCAGATTAAATGAAATACGAAATCAAATGTATTCCATTTGGGAGGCTAGAAATTTGTTGTTTGAATCACTGACTGTATATTTCCACTACTATGTTCACCAACTACTACTACTACTACTACTACTACTACTACTACTATGAATCCCAACCCAAATCAAAACAAGTATAAGAAAGTGTACCCTAATCTTCGTGGACCCGAATAAAATGGCAGTGCTATACATATTTGACAAGCAGAAGTAGTATTATGAGTAATACTTTGGTTGCAGAGAACAGTGCCATCAAACGGTACGTTTTATGAACAGCATGCATTAGAAGGAAAAGAAGGAAAGAAAAGGACAAGTGTTAGAGGATAGTTTACACACATGGACATATTGCATATAAATGTATGTTTTTTTTTATTGACGTTACAAATAACATTGCAGCATATATAGTTGGTATGTGTGGAAAACAATTCGATAAAGTCAATTCCAACTGCCAATAGACGAGGACATTGTGTCAGTATTACTAAAAATAGTATGGAAGAAGGGCGGCACCAGGGATTTTGTGCCCCGTGAAAAGAAACCATATCGGGCCCCACCACGGCCGAGCGGGGAAAAGGGTCACGTTATTTTACAAAAAAACGAATTTTAACATAATTTAGACCATCATTATATGTATGGACCCATATAATACTGTGATACTTTTACAATGTGGTTTGCATGGAGTATCATGCTTAAGAGAACATTATTTTCTTCATGTTTGTTTAAGTATTTATTTTGTACGAGGGTGACAGCGGCCCTCCAGTATATTTTGTTCTATTCTTTTTTTTTCAGTCTATCAACCAATTTATTTAGCCAATTTATTGTGGTTGTGTCACTAATTACTTCGAAGAATAGAAATCCAAATAAAAACAAACTTTTAATTTAAGGCTTTTAATAAAAAATTTACCCAGGGCCCAAAGTGGAGGGGGGCTGGGTAGTCAGTCCCAGTTCCCCCCACCCCCCAGTCCGACGCCCCTGACTGTACTGATGTATTCCTGCCCATGACGAAAGACTTGGTCCGAGCACCACCACCTAACACCTCTGCACTGCACTGTGGCGGCCGGCTGGTCCTGGAGCTGTACTGTAGTCGGAGTAAAGCCACCGGGGGCTCCCGAGAACACTTGACCCTGAGCGGACACGACGAGCGAGACATCCGGGCCGTGTGAGTGGAAGATGGCGACACTACTCCTCCAGAGTGATTGGATCAAAAACTGGGAAAAATCGGGAAAACACGAGTTGTAAGTCGCGCCGCTCGGCCATAACTGTCATAATATTAATAATAATACGTTGTTCTCCCTAAAGTAGTGCAGTTAAGAAGCGGGAGATTTGAAAGCGTCGTCCTGCTCAATGTGGAGGGAGCTAACGCGGCGATGCTAGCTTGCTACAGTGCTATCGGCTAGAACAACTGTGTGTGTGGAGGGAGCTAACGCGGCGATGCTAACTAGCTACAGTGCTATCGGCTAGAACAACTGTGTGTGGAGGGAGCTAACGCGGCGATGCTAGCTTGCTACAGTGCTATCGGCTAGAACAACTGTGTGTGTGTGTGTGTGTGTGTGTGGAGGGAGCTAACGCGGCGATGCTAACTAGCTACAGTGCTATCGGCTAGAATAACTGTGTGTGGAGGGAGCTAACGCGGCCAGTGTTGGCTACAGCGTTAGCTAAGACCTCCTAGCCGTGTCATTTATTTGTGGGCAGATTCAGTAACTCAGTGCTGTACTCAGCGTTGTTTTATTTATTAACTTCGGCATCACTCTTACAGCCTCGATTTCTGGCTAAACTAAGACATGAACTATGTCTAATGACTACATTTGACACGCGTTTGCTAAATACACTGGCTAGATCCGTTAGCATGCTGTTTAACCTGTGCTCTTCATTTGCATTTATGAGCTAATTACACGAGTGCGAATGCCATTTAGTTCGGTTATAACAGTGAGTTGTCGTTACACCCGTGCCCAGATATGGTTTTATTGTATCGTAAGTCGTCCAGTAGTTTGAGCAGGAGTGCAGGGAGCCGTGGTTTTATTGTAGTGGCTCGTCTGCACCTGGCTTTTGTGTCTACAGGGAAACTAAACATACAGGTATACAATTGTATGGTATTGCATAATATTAAAGACTCCCACAGGGCCTCGTTGTAATTGTGCATGTCGATGCGAAATGTGGAGTTTCGTTGAGTGCACATATACAATACACATACTTACATCTGGCGGTTAGATCTCAGTGGAAAACAAGCTTCTGTTGATGCCAGCGAGCAAAATGGCACGATTGGATTTCCAATGTTAAATAAACTACCAAATATGATTGTGTGTTATATGTATATATGTATTATTCTTAAAACCCAACCTTTGTATTAAAAGCCGTGGAACATGGTTATCACGGTGATTGCTCATTGGCTTAGTTTTGACTAGAAGCCGCCATGTGTGTTGCGCCATATCCTATTTAGCCATTCACCTTCTTGCATATAAACCAGCAATATCATATTATTGTAAAATGTTGGAAAATATGTCCGGAATGATTTGGAACTGTGGAAGAAAGCGATCATTTGTGATTTGGATGATTTGGTTTTGTATTGGATGATTTGGTGTTGTATTAAGCGAGCATTGGACATGTATTACCACACATACATACCTGCCTGCTTGCAGGAGACAACCTTGGATGAATGATGTCATGTCATTACGGCTCTTCTGCTCCTGAAATCATTGTGACCTAAAACGACGATTTAGACCATGTCAAGTTCAATTAAATGGCTTCTTCATCACAAATGCTTAATGATCTTGTGAGATTTGCTTGATTTAAAGATGGGGAAACTAGGGAGTTACAGTTTTTATGCCTCCAGCAAGACCTTACTTACCCACTTACCTTACTTATGGTCTCCATCTTTTGTTGTCCTCTTTCTATTAACAATGATTTAGTTAACACCTGTTTGAATGTTGGATGTAATGTATGTGATGGGTCTTTCTTGTTTTGTTTTTTTCTACCAGTGTACAACTGTGCAAGGAGCTGACAGAGAAACTAAACCATGGCTGTGAGGTTAGAGGTGAGAACAAGTGTTATGCACACACCAATATAGGCTTCTCTCCTAACATCTTATATTCTAACCTATACCAAGACATATGCTTCTGTCCTATCTACATATACCACTGTATATTCTAACCTATACCAAGACATATGCTTCTGTCCTATCTACATATACCACTGTATATTCTAACCTATACCAAGACACACGCTTCTGTCCTATCTACGTATACCACTGTATATTCTAACCTATACCAATACACATGCTTCTGTCCCATATACATAAAAGTTCTTATATTCTAACCTATACCAAGACATATGCTTCTGTCCTATCTACATATACCACCGTATATTCTAACCTATACACACGCTTCCGCCTACACCGGAGGGGAAAACATTCCATTGCTCTCAATTGACTTTGTATTGGATGAAGTTGCCTCCTTGTAATTTCGGGCTGCGAGCAAATCTCAGCCTGGAAGCTGCTGTCTGGTGGAACACAGAACTCACTTTCTCAAAGCCGCTGAAACGAGAAAAAAAAGAGCCCTTAATAAGACAAAGGTGGAGCACAGCAACGCCCACCGAAGGGGAAAACAATCTGTGCCATAATTTGCAGTCAAGGGCTGTAACGCCAACAAAATGCCTTTAGCTAGATAAAAACATAACATTTAAGCATTTAAGCGTGTCAAAGAATTACTTTGGCACCCAATGGCTGCCGGAGAGGAAAAGGTCTGTCGACAAAGTTAATATTGTCTGTCCATCATGGTGTCTCTTCTCCTTACCTTGCACTTATTGGAGACATGAGCCTATTGAACCAGAAGTGAAATACTTGGATATTTACAACTATTTGATCAAATCAGAACGTAAGATCATCACATAACCGAACAAAGATCCAAAACTAGGCCTTGCGGCCTTCAAAGTAAAAACATTTGTCTGGCCAAATTAGCTGCAGTTTTCCCATTCACCATTCACACTGCTGATGCCTCACATCCTATTGCCTGCATACACTTGTCTTCTTACCACCGAGGGGGGGGTGTGTGTGTGTGTTATTCTGCAGACTATTCACTGCGTGTGTTTGTGTACAGACATGCAGACTGCCCTGTATGAGCTGTGCTGGCAGGTGGTGCAGGGAAACCTCAAGCTGGATCTGGCTGCTACTGTCCTTGGAGACATGATGGTAAATACTTTCTAAAATGAAACCCTGTGGATGCACATCTCTACCGTTAGATCTGTTTTGTTATTAGTTTGGTTATCATGGCGGCAATGGAAGGTGGTTTTTCTAACATTGTATATTTTTGTAGTTCTGCGTATTATTAAAAAAAAATATTTTCGAATTTGAATTAGTCACGTAGTTCTGCTGTGACACTCCTATGTCCCATCTGGGGTCAAGAAACATTGTAATCTGAACAATTAATGTGTACTCATGGTGCATTTACAGGATCTCCGGGAGGACATGTCCTCCATACTAGCGGATGTCTTCAGCATACTGGGTCAGTAGCCTCAGCCTATAATAACCCTGACCGAACGACTAACATGTTTCAACTGGTGTAAATTAGCAGGAAGAGCCTTTGTGGAGCTTTGCAGTAGGGGTCGACCGATTATCGGCCTGGTTGATAATCAGATCCGATATTCATAATTTTTCCAATTATTTGAGTCGTTATTTTGTATGATCTGATTGCCGATTAAATGAGAAAATATTAAAATGCGCTCCTTGTGGCAAAATACACTCCTTGCAGGCGGCTCTGATGCAGTCGCCTCTCTCTGGCTCAATGTCCCGCCGGCAGCATTATTGGATTGGTTATACATCACGGGTAAAAGAATAGCCAATCTGTACTCCGTGTTGATGTTGAGCTGCATATCTACCTCAAAGAGCCAGTGATTGACAGGCGAAAGGCGGATCCACTGCAATGGTGGAGACAGAATGAAGCGCGCTTCAAGTTACAACTTACAGAAAATATCTCTGCTCACCACCCTCCTCCGTACCAAGTGAGCGTGTTTTTAGTGAAGTCACAGCAATCTATGAGAGAAACAGGAGCCGTCTCACAGGAGAGCATGCGGAACAACTGTGCTTTCTGCACCACAACCTGGTGCTGTTGAATTGGGATTACTGAGGGGTTATTGGGGACGGGGACTTGGAGAGAAGGATTCCAATTCCAATAAGTTTTACTGGTTTTATTTATTTTTACTTTATTTCTTCATTTTTACAGGAAGAAAACCTATTTAGTTAATTATTTTTATCTAGGAGCTCCCTGCACTTTATTTTTCAAAATATAATGTTGAAATGCTCTGTTTTCCAGCATTTAATTAAACATTAAAGGCATTTAAAGGATGTTTTACTGTTACTGTGAATAATTTTGACACTAAAATTTTTATTTTTACTGCAAATGCATATCGGCTATCGGTCCCCTTGATTACTAATAATCGGTATTGGCCCAGCAAAAACCATATCGGTCGACCCCTACTTTGCAGATGATGTTAAATTAGCCAAGTCAAGTCATGTTTTACTTCAGACATGCCGAATTCTGGGAGGCAAAGTGACTCCTAGAGCAAGATGCCCCCTAACCCCTACCCGCTCTTTAATGACATGGATCTGAGTTCAGTGTCTGTGGATGAATGTGTCTGCTCGATGACTAGTGATTATTCAGGGGGTTTTGCCTGTCGAATGTGGAATATGAATTGTTCACACAAAAAAATTCTGCCATAGTATAGAGCATAGAACAAAAATAGAATGACATAATGTAAACATTTAACTGTGCAATGCTGTATCTGCCTTAATAAAGGCAGGCAATTCACTTGCCTTGTACATTATTAAAATAATGCAAATATAACTAAACTACCTATCACAAATTCCTTTGGCAGGGCAGCAAATATCTCAAATGTTTGTAGAGGTACAATCAAGACAAAAAGGGTAAAAAATAAAAAGATCACGAAGGCCTTGTACATTTAAGTACAACTAAGATAAAGTAATGTAGAGGATGCATAACATAATTCACCATATGGTTGTGTACGTGCGTTTTACATGCAGTGGTTTGCCTGTGGGTGTTTCGAGAGACGGGGCCTTTAAGAGGAGTGACGTTTGTTGTGATTGGCTGCGCTATCTTAAAATGTTCTTGTAGTTTGAAGTTTCACAGTTGGATTACTTGATAAACAACACGCTAGTTTGTCGTGTTTGAAGCCGCTGGTAGTAAACAATGCCTTGCGGAAATGGGCATGTGTGAGCCGTGTGCAGACTGATTGTTGGCTGTTTTGATTTATTTCTGCTGTCTGAAAGGCTGTTAGATCTATCAATATCTAGTAAAAATGACAAGGTTTATTGATCGTAATCGACATAACTTTTATTGCGTTCCCGGTTTGAGATCGTTTTCTCCCCCAGCCCTAATATGAATCCTTGCCTTGTGGTTGCAGATATCGAGACGAGTGCCCTGGAAGAGAAACACAAACGAGAGCATTACACCCAGCTGGTTGGGGCATGTCTGGTGAGACTCTTAAGTGTACCTGGTTGCTGTCATGAGCTTCACTCACATAATTATACATCACAGTTGCATGTGGTTGTATTTGGTAAATGGGTTGCATCTATGTAGCGCTTTTATCCAAAGTGATTTACATTGCCTGACATTCACCCATTCATACAATGACGGTGGTGTTAACCATGCAAGGCAACAGCCAGCTCGTCGGGACACTTAGATAGTTGGAGCCCGTGGATCGAACCAGCAACCTTCCAGTTTCCAGACAACTGAGAGTCTCATCATTAGCTTTGTCTTTCAGATATTCGTGCCAGAGGTGATTCTGAAGGAGCGCTTGGACCCAGAAACCCTGGAGTCTCTGGGGCTCATAAAGCAAGCCCACCAGTTCAACCAGAAGATCGTCAAGATCAAGACCAAGCTATTGTAAGTCCCAGAGAACTTCGCCACTTGATGACTGTCTTTGTGCTTCCTTCATGTCCTGGTATATAGCTGTAGTTTTTAATGCTTGCTTCCATCAGTGTTTTGGGTTACTTTTTCTTGCTTTGTATTGTATTAGTGTAGTTGTGCTGCAGGTGCAGAGTGCTTATAAGTGCAGCATTTGACACCCTGTGCTGGTGCCTCCATCCTATATAGTAGTCATTTCCTGATCCCCCCCTGCTGTCTCAGGGCTTTGCAGGGGGAACGATACGCGACCAGAGCTCTGATGGCTCAAAGTAGCTCTTTCGTCAGCACGTTGAAAGCGCGTGAAAGTTTGTCTTTGTACGCTTTGAACTCTACGTGCTTTTGTCTGTAGTATGTACATTGTAAACTCTTAGATGTTGCCGTTCATACATTGTAAACTCTTGAACGCAAACTCTTGAATGCAACGTTATATTCCACAACGATTATTTACAGCATATGCTAATTATGTTAATGTGTACTGCAGTTATTCTAATGTATATTAATGTTAACTTATAGTAGTTTTTAATGTTATTGCAGTTTTATTAACATATACTGATGTTATAGTAGTGTTATTAACATAGTCATGTTGTGTTTGCAGCTATAAGCAGCAGAAGGTATAATGGTAGTATTGGTAGTATTATAATGTACAGTAGTGTAATTAACATATACGAATGTTATATTAGTATTAACGTATTGTCATGCGTTTGCAGCAGGAGAGCAGTGTTGTTATGTTATCGTATTGTTAATGTGCCAATATTGTCATAGTCTTAACATGTTTGGTGTGTTTGCAGCTACAAGCAGCAGAAGTTCAACCTGCTACGAGAGGAGAATGAGGGCTATGCTAAGCTGATCTCAGAACTGGGACAGGATCTGTCTGGGAACATCACGAGCCACCTGGTGCTGGAGAGCATCAAATCACTTATAGGTATTTATTAAGGCTGCTCGATTATGGCAAAAATCATAATCACGATTATTTTGGTCAATGTTGATCACGATTACACATTGACTTAGGAAACATCATGCATTTATATAAATAAAAAAAATGTTAACTGTCTTTTTAAGAGTGTATTTCCGTGAACTTTAAATATAATTCTTTAAATATAAACAAAAAAATTATTTAAATGTGCTCCGAGAGGAGCTGTAAGATGCAGGGAAGGCAGCATATTGCCAAAGGCCAGGATCAGTGGGCAGCCGTTCTCGACAGCGCCGGGAACCATCAGCTCCAGATCTTGCGTCCACGTCTTGGTCAGGGACTGGACAGGAGAAGCGATTCTTCGCATGTTTTTAATTGGGGTGCTTACTGTGGAAGGAGACCCCGCGGAGCACGGGGAGAACATGCAAACTCCACACAGAAAGGCAGAGTCAATAGCGCCCCAGGTGGGAATTGATCCCAGGACCTTCTTGCTGTGAGGCAGCAGTGCAAGCACTGCGCCACCGTGCCCACCACAAGATAGAGGTTGATGAGGTCAATACTCCATACAACCTTTGTCAGTGGTGCTGAGCCCTGACCGTGTCCTGGTTGTGTCCCTGCAGGCTGCTTTAACCTGGACCCCAACCGCGTGTTGGACATCATCCTGGAGGTGTACGAGGGCCGATCGGACCAGGACCACTTCTTCCTCTCGCTCATCAAGTCCTACATGTGTGAACCTCTCACACTCTGCCACATGCTGGGCTTCAAGTTCAAGTTCTACCAGGTAACTGAAAGGCATGCTGCATCTAGAGGCTGCCAGGTAGTTTGCGGTCGACCGGGTAGTTGACCGGGTAGTTCCCGGGAGAGGGAGAGAATTTTGATCGTTACATGTTGTCATTTCATAATCCCCCCCAGGACTGGGGTGGACTGACTGGAACTATGTTTCCCGGCCTGAATGATGTTTCCAGTCCAGCCCTAAATATGTTGAATGTCTGCTTGCTAATATTTACCCTAGACTTCTGATTTCAGAGCTAGTTATTAATTAAGTTATGACTAAAACTATAATAATATGACTAAAACAATAATAATCGAATGCAGAGGCAATAATGTAGTATGATAAAGAGTACATGTATTTATATAGTTTTACAGTTACAACCGGCCCTTTGAGGGCAACCATAATGCTGAATGTTGAATTTGACACCCCTGGCTTACACCAGTAGTTCAATCGAGGTAAAGTTAGTTATTTGATTTACAGGGCTTTGGCCACTTGTAACGGACATTTCATCAACTATTTATTATCTTTTTATTGGCTAAATGATGAATCGCTTAATCTAGAGGTCTAATGAAGTTACAACAAAAATTGGCGATTAACTCACTAAGTTGAAGCCATACTGAAGTTAACATTTAGCATCCAGCATACAACCAAACCTTTGTCTCACGGTCTTTCTCCTTCTCCCCCCTCTGTCTCTCCTCTATCTGTCTCTCTTCCCCGCTGGCTCTCCCCACCTCCATCTGTCTCTCTCTCCACCTCCCACTCCCTCTCTATCTAATCTCCCCCCAACCTCCCTCCAGGAGCCCAATGAGGAAACCCCCAAGTCTCTGTACCACATTGCTGCTGCTCTGCTCCATCACAACCTCATAGAGCTGGAGGACCTCTACGTACACGTAAGTCAGTGTCCCAGTTGGACCAGTCCACTGGGTAGGCTGGTAGTCGGATCTAGTCTGCATACATCTAGGTGGACACTCCCACTTTTGATGGTCACAATTACAACTTTAGTCACATGTCAATTATGAAACGGCTAATTACTTTGACACCTTGTGGTAAAATAGGGCCCCTTTAAAACCATCCCGGCAACATTTCACTGTGTGTAAAATGCTGCTCTAAATGCGCCATCTCGAAGAATAAGAGGCCTCGTCTCTCGTCTTGATGAGATCCGAGACCTGCCTCAACTTCTACACGGTTATTTTTGTAAAGGAGGTTAGCTTCCGAGCACCTTGCTCATGAAGGGTGGGTTGAGACAAGGCTTACCCACATGTCCCATGTGGATGCTTTTCTGTTTGTGCTGCGATACTTCGGAGGGCAGTCATTAATCTTCATGTTGGCCTCCCTGTGCCCGTGGGGTTCCAGCTCATGCCACAAGATGTCAGTATTGTGGAGGAGCACAAGCGGGAGATCTCCGAAGCCAAGCAGATCGCCCGCAAGCTGGTCATGGTGGTGGTTCCCTCGGAGAAGAGCGATGACAAGGATAAGGACAAGGAGAAGGAGGAGGAGAAGAACGACAAGGTACCCGTAGCTCCTCCCCTGTACAACAGCGGGATGTGTGATATGTACACAAGTGATGCGCTTTATGATTCCCAGATGGGAAAATGGGAGTGCACTATGTAGACTTGAGGGAGACATTTATAACATTTATTGAAGAAACAGCTCTGATCTAGCTCGCTTCCCCATATCCATACAATTATAGATCTGGGATATTTAACTGGGATGTTTTTTCCCCCACCTGTTTACTATTTATTAATTTAGCATTGTAAGGATAAGGATATAAGGATATTTTCCACTTACCCATTGTGAGAAGGGCCGTGCCATTTTTTTTCCCCAGCCTAGAGCTAGAATTGACGACTTAGTTTATGACCTAATTTCCCGAAATCAATGGAAGCAAATGAGATCGCTTGCCTCCGCTCATAAAGACACGAGTGAGTATTTTACCCGTGCTTCATTGATGGTGCTAATCGATCTCACCTGCTTCCATTGATATTTGCCTCGCTCGGTCAAATGCTAACTCAGACCAGACCCAATTGACAGAGCTAATCAATGTTTCCTCTGCAATGAGAGGATGGTCCAGCATCAACTGAGAGGGAATGTGTCTGCTTGCTGTGACATGTCTAACTTTATCGCAATCCAATCCATTCACGTTGTGCCCCGCACAGCACTGCTGCCATATCAGTATAACTGAAAAGAACGCAGGTGCTATTCTCGAAGTGGGCCCCCCCCAAAGACTCCAAATATCTGATGCGCTAAAATACACAGTACATTTGCATACCACCTGATGGTTCTTTTCAATGTACATTTGCACTGCACTACTATGAATATTATTATTATGGGATAGTTGGTGGATAATGTTATCTCCACAGACTGCCAGTGAAGGTGCTGTGACATGTTTTGCCAACGGGCGTGAGGTCGATTAGCCACCACAAGCCTTTCCAAATCTGTTGGCTCATAGCGGCTCATCAACCTCACACTGAGTGGCAACACGAAGGCCCTTTTTTAAGACAGAGCTGACTGGGTGAGTGTCCCCCTACAGCCTCCAGACAACCAGAAGCTGGGTCTCCTGGAGGCGCTGCTCCGCATCGGAGACTGGCACCACGCTCAGAGCATCATGGACCAGATGCCCTCCTTCTACGCTACGTCACACAAGGCCATTGCGCTCGCCCTCTGCCAGCTGGTGCACCTCACCGTGGACCCCCTGTATCGGAGGTAACGTGCATGTACATCAACAACTCGTACTCGCGCACAAAGCATTGACACAAGCGCATCACCAATCGTCAGGGAACAAAACGGATGGCCTGGAAGTATAACAAGGGAGAGTAGAGTCTCGTGATTAGGGTGTTTGGCTCTCAGCTGAAAATGTTCTGGGTTTGATCCCCAATGTCTGTTGGAATCCAGTTAAGACAATTTTGCCCATCACAATGTACTCTGTGTTTGTTGTCCGTCTGCCTTATTTCATGCTATTTTAATGTACCCCCGGTCATTTGGTCAGCCCTGGGTGTTTTTAAATGTCCGGTAGAAATGAAATATACTGACACGACCCCTGTCCCTGCAGGGCCGGTGTTCCCAAGGGGGCCAAGGGGCGCGTGCTGAGGCCCCTGAGGAGCTGCAGGGCTCCCCGGCCAGCCGAAACCTTCGAGGACCTGCGCCAGAACACCTTCAGCATGCTCTGCTACCTGGGCCCGCACCTCTCCCACGACCCCATCCTCTTTGCCAAGGTCGTCCGCCTGGGCAAGGGCTTCATGAAAGAGGTCAGCCCACTGCATGTCTCCTAATGCTTCTGCTTGTCCTTCCAAGCTGCTCCTGGAAGTCATTGGAGATCTTAACTAAGCGGCTCTAAGGAGTGATATGAGATCTTAACTAAGCGGCTCTAAGGAGTGATATGAGATCTTAACCAAGTGGCTCCTAGGCGCAAGAGGAGATTAAGACTGTAGAACTCTGTATGTCACTGGCTGACAGTCAGACTGGGAGACCTGTACTTTAATAAGAATCATATATTATTATTGTACATATAAAACAAATACTATCCATTTTAGTTCAGTTTAATTCTAAGATTATTTGTATAATCCTAATTGGTTTCATGGTATGCTACTTTTATGAGCACATTCCCTCTGGGAGATGAATAAAGTAGCTATCTCTCCTATCCGCCAGCCTTTACTTGTGATTGATCTGACCTGTCTCTACTCCACAGTACCAAGCAGAAAGCCGAGCAGAGTTCAAAGACAAGATGGTGAGTTGGACCATTTCTTGACGAATCAGAACATTGCTTTGGATCAGCAATAGGGCTGCCAATATTTTGAATGCATGTTTTTACAACAATTTTATATTTACTTATTTATTTACTTTTATTTACTTTAATTATTTTATTCAATACTTTCAGTCAATGCGTTATATGTGTTAACTTCAATTTCATGACGAGGTTGCGTATGAAGGCTTCTCTGCTCATCAGTGGAAGGAAAGACAGTGTTCTGTGTGATCAGACCCGTAATAAATGTCTATTCATGTATATGAAACCAATTACCAACGAGTTATTAAGTCATTTGCCTGCTACCTCCGATTTTTAAATGAATTAGCTATTGATTAGAACATATTTAGGATAGAATCTGAGGTTCACCTCAGTATACCTCATCTAACTTTATTTCTGCTAGAATGTTAAGCATATGTCTTTGTCGAGGGAATGATCAGATCAATATCAGATGTGATCTTGTTCATGTAATTCTTTGCCATCTAAAAATATGTCAATTGCTGTAAATCGCTGAGCAGTTCTAGATATGACACAACGATACTCCTTTCCTGTGGAAACCCCATGGAACCAGGAAAGAGAACATTCTTTATTTAGTGCTGTGGTCACTTTATAGAGAAGTTATTTCATACAATGTTGGGCTATTTAATACAGGGTTCTTACTGAAGTCCCTTACTTCCTCTCCATGACTTCCTGTCCATGACTTCATGTTCCTTGTGGTTCCAGGAGACTCTGCTAAGCTGTTTCTTGGCCATGGCTGACCAGGTCCTCCTCCCCTCCCTCTCCCTGCTGGAGTGCAATGCATGCCTGTCAGAGGAGCTCTGGGGCCTCTTCAAGCTGTTCCCCTATCAGCACAGGTTAGACACATACACACACCAGGCGCGCGTGCCTAGACACACGAACAAGCATGCTTGTATTTTACTAACATGTATGTTTGTCCCTGCAGGTATCGGCTGTACGGCCAGTGGAAGAACGAGACTTACTCCAGCCATCCGCTGCTGGTCAAGGTGAAGGCCCAGACCATCGACCGGGCCAAGTACATCATGAAGTAAGAGTTACCAAGACCTTCTGCTGTAGACGGACCTCAGCGAACAGAACCATGGCTAAACTAGGAACATGGACACAACCATGGCAAAACTAGGAACATGGACACAACCATTGCTAAAACTACGTACCATGGACACAACCATGGACAGAACAATGGCTCACTAGGTAACATGGACAGGAACCATGGCTAGAAGCATGGCTAGAAACATGGCTAGAACCATGGCTAACTAGGTCCTGCACCGACCAATCACAGCATCTGTTCAGATGAGCGGGAATCGTTCTATGCCAGTGACGTCATGTTGTTGACGTCTCATACGTGTCTTCTATTTAACCCACAGGCGGTTGACGAAGGAGAACGTAAAGCCGTCTGGGAGGCAGATCGGGAAGCTGAGTCACAGCAACCCCACCATCCTCTTCGACTACGTAAGCATCGGCCGTCTCACACCTCACGGTGGCCGTTTGCCTGCACAGAGTTTGGAAACAGACCTCCAACAACCTTGAGAGCCCACGGTGTATTGGGCCAGCTCGAGAATATCAGACATGCGCTCATGGCCGGGATGCCAATGCGGTGTCATTCCTCCTGCCTTGCAGATGGAAACATTTGAAAAAGCATACCGTTTAAGTGGTAGAATAAGATGAGATGGGGACCAAGATGTTGACGTGTATTGGTTGTGTTTTGAACATTTAGCGAACTGCTCCTAGTCATTGATTGTGGTTGTCTTTCTTTCCATTGCGCTGTCTCAGATCCTGTCCCAGATCCAGTGGTACGATAATCTCATCGGGCCAGTGGTGGACTCTCTGAAGTACCTCACCTCCCTCAACTACGACGTGCTGGCTTGTATCTCCACCTCTGCCTCCACCTCCAGGCTTCTACCTTCTATGAAGTCACATTGGCACTGATGCTTTTTGAGCTGAGCTTGTCCCACCCACTTCTACAAACCTCTTTAAGACCAGCAAACACACAGATCTGTTGGCACTTATTATAAGTAAAGTGAGTGCCGATGAGTTAGCGGGATGTGATTGGCTGTAGTGGTTTTGGCATGGGCTGGTCCAGCCACTCCTACAAATCCTTTTTAGACCAAAACGGCTTAACCCCACACACGGAAGTACACAAAGTATTAGTTACTATTATAACGACATGAACAATAATTACTAGATGGCATGTAAAGGATCTCTAGGAATCAAAAGTGAACCACGTTAGTAGTGTTTTTATTTCTGTATGTATTGGTGGTTGTGTATAATAGAATATAAGGGATCAGATAATACTGTCACTGTGGTTTCTAGCAGGGATGGCGGGTTGGGTATGGTTTTTTGCTGCACAGTTTTTCTTAACCGACCATCAGATTGCATCATTGAGGCGCTGGCCAATCCAGAGAAGGAGAAGATGAAACACGATGACACCACCATCTCATCCTGGCTGCAGAGTACGTTCCTCTGTTGTTTAACCTCTCAGCCAATCAGGTCTCCATGAGCGGTCATGTGATGGTGTCATGTGACCCTCGTCCTTAGGTCTGGCCAGTCTGTGTGGCGCCGTGTTCAGGAAGTACCCCATCGAGCTGGCCGGGCTGCTCCAGTATGTGACCAATCAGCTGAAAGCAGGGAAAAGGTAAACAATCAGTGAAGCCCACCTGGCTTAATGGGAGTAGCTGGAATGGTTGGCTAAATTCACCAAAATTATTACTATTAAATCTCTTCAGGAAGACACTCGGTACTTTATTAATCCCAAGGAAGTGTTTACCACAGTTGGAATAACAAGCAAATAGTAAATATCACTAAAATATCCAGATAAAGAATTAATGTGGGAAGTTTACTGTGCATCTTTTAATGAATCATTGAAACTAGTCAAAGACAGAAGTGTGAGAGTACTCCACTGTTTCGGAACTTGGTGAAACCCCTTAGCTTGGCATCTCCCCCGGGACTCCACTAATGAAATCCTTGTTTTTGTTTGTTTGAGCGGCGTAGCAATGCTCACAACACCCACATCTCTAGAATAACCGCCAAGTGTTTGGGTTTAATTGAGCGTGGATGTTATAAACACTGCAGAAACAGCGCACCACAGGGGTCCAACCACTCCCATACCGTCCCTCCCCAGCCTCACGAGGATCTTGGTAGTTTACCGTACAGCTTTCAAAACGCCTCCTCAACGGAAAGAAAGTCCCCTGCAAATACTGCAGATGGGGTGTTTTGTAGCTGCCGCACTAGAGGAGCTACAACAACATGAATGCTGTATGTGTGTGTGTATGTTTCTAAACCAACATGCTGTACTTCGTACCGCTGGTTTGGGACTTACATGCTAACTCGGAACACGTTTCGGAACACGTATGATAAGAACGTATTCACTTGTGGTGTTGTAAGACGCTTTGCATGGAAGTGTCCATCAAACACTAGATTTATGAAAGAATAGCATGAAGATGAAGGAAGCATAAAGATGTGTGTGTGTGTGTGTGTCTCTCTCTCTCTGCGGGCATGTGTGTGCGTGCGTGCGTGCGTGTGTGTGTAGCTTTGACCTGCTGATCCTGAAGGAGGTGGTGCAGAAGATGGCCGGCATAGAGATCACGGACGAGATGACGTCGGAGCAGCTGGAGGCCATGACAGGAGGAGAGCAGCTCAAAGCTGAGGTGACCGCCTCATCTTGTATGCACCCACGCACTCACTCAGTCACTCACTATGGGCCTGGCCACATCCACATAGCGGCCATCTTGGTTCAAAACGATGGCTGGGTAGGCAATGGATGTGGAGCCCCACACTCAGTTCCCCCACGCCAGCTAGCGTTTCGAACTAAGATGGCTGTGAGGTGAATAGGGAACATAATCGTCCTGAGTGCCCTAAACCGGTATCCGTTCCAGAGACACAGTCCTATTACATGTTGAGTTTGCTGTGTTCTGTTTTTTTACTCAACAAATCTTTGTGTTGGTTCAAAAGTGGAGTAACCCATCTAATCTACATGTCGTCTTCCTCCCCCACACTCTCCTATTTCTCTTGCCCCTCCCCTCCTGGTTCCTGGGTACCATGGCGTATTCAGGGAGGGTATTTTGGGCAGATCAGGAACACCAAGAAGTCCTCCCAGCGGCTGAAAGACACCCTGCTGGACCACGAGCTGGCATTGCCCCTGTGCCTGCTCATGGCCCAGCAGAGGAACGGGGTCGTCTTTCTGGAGGGTGGGGAGAAGCACCTCAAGCTGGTGGGGAAGCTCTATGACCAGGTGAGATGGCCTCTGATCCTGGTCTTTCTGACTAGGTACACACCCGCCCTAAACCTGAACTGCTGCCGAACACTGCAACCTCAATACACTATAGTCACTGTGATATGTAGTCTTTTGGTTTTGTGACACAAGTCTCTTCGCTCTACAGCCAAGTACAAACCTGCCATGAACCAGGTCTCTGTTGGCTCTATTACCAGGTACCATCCTGCCATGAACCAGGTCTCTGTTAGCTCTATTACCAGGTACAAACGTGCCATGAACCAGGTCTCTGTTAGCTCTATTACCAGGTACAAACCTGCCATGAACCAGGTCTCTGTTAGCTCTATTACCAGGTACAAACCTGCCATGAACCAGGTCTCTGTTAGCTCTATTACCAGGTACAAACGTGCCATGAACCAGGTCTCTGTTAGCTCTATTACCAGGTACAAACCTGCCATGAACCAGGTTTCTGTTCGCTCTACAACCAGTAGAGAGAGCTAAATGATGTTGCAGCTCAGCCGTCTCCATGAGGCGTGTGGAGGGTTGTTGTGAATCCTAATGGGAAGACTTGACGACTCTTGATGGCTGATCCTTTGAGGTCCTGTAGATGCGCCTCACACGCCTGAAGGACTCTTGGATGCTGCGGACGCACTCCGTTTCTAAATCAGAATCTGAAAGTGAATAATTGATCAAGGTGACAGGAGAGTATGGTTTCAGACGTGATACGAGTACTTCGAACTGTCCCTGGAAGGAGGAATCCATCTTCTGTGTTCCTTCAGGTTTCTTCCCTCCTCCAAGTCAGGCGGGGGGGGGGGCTACTAAATCCCAGCGGGGCCCAAACAAACAGCTCATTGGACACGTGTCAGGATCAGCCCCATCTCAATTTCTTTTTTATGTTAATGTTTTAAGATGCCTACTCGGTGTACCTGGAGATGCATGGTCTGCTTTGTATTGGTGAGCTGTCTGTTTCGTGAACCTGCTGGCTGCAAACTTCTGTCCTCCTGCAGTGTCATGACACCCTGGTCCAGTTCGGCGGTTTCCTGGCATCCAACCTGAGCACGGAGGACTACATCAAGCGCGTCCCCTCCATCGACATCCTGTGCAACCAGTTCCACACACCACACGATGCCGCCTTCTTCCTGTCCAGGCCCATGTACGCCCACCAGATCCTGGTGAGTCTGGTTTACCCTTCAACTTTCTGTTCATGTGAACAGTTAGGGTGTGTGTGACTGCTCCTGGCAAAATGGAAACATGCCACAACGACCTCATATAAACTGTCAATGTATAGTTTAATATTCATATTCGTATTCATATGTAGGCGTGCTTCTCATTCAAACAGTTCTCTTCATAAAGTTGGAGAACTCTGAACTAAAACCTCATCAGTCACGGATCACGCTCCCTACTTGGCTGTTCCAGTAAATAGACAAGACAACGCATCTCTTTAACTCTCAACAGCGCATCTCAAAACGGTTCAATTCACAAAGAAAACCAGATCGCCGTCGTACATACTAAACTCTCATCCCTCCCTGCTCCCCCGGCCATCTCCGCGGCGACAGTCGCGCTACGACGAGTTGAAGAAGGCGGAGAAGGGCAGCCGCCAGCAGCCCAAGGTCCACAAGTACGTGGCGGCGTGTGAGCAGGTGATGGCGCCGGTGCACCAGGCGGTGGTGTCCCTGCACCCGCCTCGTGTCTGGGACGACCTCCGACCCCAGTTCTACGCCACCTTCTGGTCGCTCACCATGTACGATCTGGCAGCGCCGCACACCGCCTACGAGAGGGAGGTGAACAAGCTGAAGGCCCAGATCAAGGCCATCGAGGACAACCCCGAGATAGTGAGTGCATACACACTGTCTCTCTCTCTCTCTCTCTGTTTCTGTGTCCATCAATCCGAAACTATTTATCAGCATGGAGGATACACATTTATCTGCACACAAAAAAGCAAGACACAGAATACATCACAAAGTCAGTCTAAAATACAAAGTGTTTAAGCAACCAAAAGGAGCGTGACTCTTGGTGTGTTTCTGCAGCCGGTGAACAAGAAGAAGAAGGAGAAAGAGCGGTGCACAGCCTTGCAGGACAAGCTGCTGGAGGAGGAGAGGAAGCAGCTGGAGCATGTCCAGAGGGTCCTGCACCGCCTCAAGCTAGAGAAGGACAACTGGTTGCAGACCAGTAAGTATGAGCGCACATAGTCTCATGATGGGTCTCACTCCCAGCCCCTCTTGGTTCTTCCATCCCCTATGTCCCTGTAGCTTAACCTGTAGGCGTCCTAGCACAAGGTGGCCTCTAACCCCTTCCTGCTCCTCAGATCTGAATCCACTATGTCTGTTTGGAAGGCAGCATCTTGCTAATAACTAAACCGTAAATGGGATATGGGTCAGTTAGGTTTCTTGATGGTGGCAGTAAAATACTGGCATGACTCTTCAGACAATTTGACGTTGTTCTGGGTGTTTTAAGAGCATTCGTAGTTTTATTTTCTTAATTTTCTCACGTGAACGTTCTTCTGTCCAGAATCCACGAAAAACGAGACCATCACCAAGTTCCTGCAGCTCTGTCTGTTCCCGCGCTGCATCTTCTCCGCCAGCGATGCAGTCTACTGTGCACGCTTCGTAGAGCTGGTGCACCAGCAGAAGACGCCCAACTTCTGCACCCTGCTGTGCTATGACCGGGTACGACACTCTCATGCACACGTGCACAATACACCACACATTATACTTTTGTGTGTGTGTGTCTAGTGACGTGGCGCTCTCGCCCCCCCTCCCCCCAGGTGTTCTCTGCCATCATCTACACGGTGGCCAGCTGTACGGAGAACGAGTCCCGCCGCTACGGACGCTTCCTCTGCTGCATGCTGGAGACGGTGACGCGTTGGCATAGCGACCGCTCCATCTACGAGAAGGTAGCGCTACGGCTCTCTTCTACCGATATAAACATTCATGAAATACACCGTCATAGTGGATAGGTAGAGCTATGTTCAAATTATTCCATTGATATTTCAGTTTATGAAATAACAATAACGCTGGCGACATACTTACTAGCTACACGCTAGCTAGCTACATGTTCCCCAGGCCCTTGCTCACTTTCTGTGCTCACTAGCTCCATGCTAACTAGCCACAGGCTAACTACCTCTACTAACTAGCCACGTGTTAACCATCTCTCTCCTGTGCGTCCAGGAGTGTGCCAACTACCCCGGCTTCCTGACAATCTTCCGAGCGACAGGCTTCGACGGAGGGAACAAGGCTGACCAGCTGGACTACGAGAACTTCAGACACGTAGTCCACAAGTGGCACTACATGCTCACCAAGGTTACCACCTCCACCCTCTACTGTCCTCCACTAAGCTCTGCTGTCTTAGCATCTCCTCCACGGTGTTGTGCTGTAATGTAACGCCTCGCCCTCCTCCACCTCCACAGGCGTCGGTGCACTGCCTGGAGACGGGGGAGTACACCCACATCAGGAACGTCCTCATCGTGCTCACCAAGATCCTGCCCTGCTACCCCAAGGTGCTGAACCTGGGCCAGGCACTGGAGTGCCGTGTCCTCAAGATCTGCCAGGAGGAGAAGGAGAAGAGACCCGACCTCTACGCCCTGGCCATGGGGTAACACCGCTGCCCCCGGGACCCCCTCCCTGGAGCCCAGGGCTCAGAGCTTAGCATTTAGCACTTGTTGATTTTAGCCGTCAGGTCTAAGTGTGTGTGTGTGTGTGTGTGTGTGTGTGTGTGTGTGTGTGTGTGTGTGTGTGTGTGTGTGTGTGTGTGTGTGTGTGTGTGTGTGTGTGTGTGTGTGTGTGTGTGTGTGTGTGTGTGTGTGTGTGAAGGTACTCGGGTCAGTTGAAGGGCCGTAAGGCTCACATGGTCCCAGAGAACGAGTTCCACCACAAGGAGCAGCCGGTCCGCAGCACCCCGCATCCCTTCCCGCAGAACGGACCCCCGGCCACCAAACTCACCATCAAGATGGAGGACCCGGGGTCAGAGGACGGAGGTGAACACTCTCCCCCCCTCTTTCGCTCTCTCGTCTCACCATTTCTGTCTGTTCCTCTTTCTCCTGGTTTCTGTCTGGTCAAAGTGTCTTTCTGTCTCTGTAGTGTTAATAATGTCAATGCTGTATGAAAGTGTGCAAGAAGCACTTCATTCTTCCACTGTGCTCATTGATTATCTGTTTGTGTATCCATGTAGACTCTGGTTTATGTGGTATCTGTAGGGCTGAGTATCGTTGAAAATGTGGATACCATTTAAAAAAAAATATATATATTATAATTATATTTGAACAAAAACTAAATTATCTAGTTTTATTTTTCAGCTCCTTGGCACACTCGATGCAGTTTTGTTGCTGCAGCAACATTAAAAATATAAACCTATTTACCACAACTTAACGTATCAAGTTAACATGTCAAGAAATAAAAATGTATCAAAGCCAAAAATCTAACTGGGAACCTTCAGATTACCAGGTAGCGTGCTGCAGGTAGACAACCGCTAGACACTCAGGACTCACTGGGGATCGCATCTTTAGTTCCCCGCACCAGACCAATGTAATTCAAAGCGTGAAAATCTTTTGAATATCCAATATTCAAGTAAAAACTAAAAACTGTGAGAGGATGATTAATGGCTCACTGACACGGGGTTTTTTTAGGTCACGAGGAACCGAATTACGAGGCATTTTTTTAATACTCGATGTTATCAAAGTAATTGGGTCGGTGCCTTAAAGGCATCGAAGTTCGATACCGAGCCCTAGGTATCTTTGGTGTGTTTGTGGTGTCTACAAGGTATCTGCGATGTGTTCCCAGATCGCAGTAAAGACAAGACCGTGGGAACGACCAAGCCAGTGAACAAAGCCAACAGCACCAACGCCAACAAGGTGACCAGCACCACCAACGGGAACTCTGCTCCCAACAGGTCAGCGTTTACTCATTCTACATTATATTTATATTTATATCTGCCCTCTAGTGGAGGAGCCGCTGCACTGACTGCAATGCTCACCCTTCTGTGGTCTCCTCCTTCCAGCACCAAGAGTGCCAAGGAGGACAAGGAGAAGAGCGGCAAGGAGAGAAAGGACAAGAAGGAGAAGACACCCGGCAGCACACCCGAGACCAAAGGAGACCGCCGCGAGAAGCAGAGGGAGGAGCGTGGCGGCGGAGGAGGCGGCAAGGAGGAGCGCAGCGGAGCAGCCAAGGAGGAGCAGCAGCAGCGGGCACCGCGCGAGGGTAAGGAGCGGACCCCCAAGGCGGAGCGCGACAAGCTGAAGGAGGAGAAAAGCGGCGGCAGCGGCGGCGGCAGCAGCAGTGGCAAGGAGGAGGCGAAGGAGGCGTCCAGGGAGTCCAAGAGCAAGGAGAAGGATCGGGGAGCGGCGGGCGGAATTAAGCTGCCTGCGCCCAGACCGGAGTCTGCTGAATCTGAGAGGGGTGGGGACTCTCTCTCTCTCACACACACACTCACACACACACACACACACCACACACACACTCTCATTCTCACTCACTCACTCACTCACTCACTCACTCACTCACTCACTCTCTCACACACACACACATCTCTCTCACTCTCAGTCTCTCACTCTCACTCACTCACTCACACTCGTCTTGATTCTTTTGTGTTTTGTCTAACATGTTGGGCAGGATAGTCTAGCAGGGGGCGTCCACCTGTAGGCCTCCCTGAACAGGAGAAGAGCTTTGTATCTCAGTCCAGGTGACCTCTAACCTCTTCTCTCCCCCTCCTCCCCAGATAACAAAAGGCGAAAGCTGGACAGCCATTCGTCTCCGTCCCACTCATCGTCTGTAAAGGTTAGTATGGCCTGAGGTTGTGTTCCCTCTCTGCCTCTCATACCCCGGGCCGCCAGACCACCGGAGACCCCCTCCCCCCAGCCGGGAGCCAGGAAGCCCCCCAGACCCAGCACCTCTCTATGGACACTACTGTCTTCCCCCAGCCCCCACCCTTAAGCCTGATGGACTTGCCACCCAGGAGAATTATGTATATGTTAAATTATTTTCATATTGAAAGAGTGCAGTATTTTCGTATTGAGGAAAGCAGTCATAGTGCCTTGAGAAGATGTTTTTTGTACCTTTGTACTGCGTAGTACAACTCGCCCATCCCCACCCCTCACGTGTATTTTTTTCATACGAGAAGTTCCGCTGCAGGGAAATTTTCCAACCAAAAGTTCCAATCAAAAGTTTTTTTTTATACCAGCGTTGGAGTTCCCCCTCGTCCGAGTTATTGTTCCCCAGAAGACGCATCAGAAGCACTTTAGAGTTTCCTTCAACATGCTGCATCCAGACCAAGATCCGGTCTGATGCTGTTCGGTCCAGTGCCATGGCCACACACACCCCCCCTCCCCCCGTGGACCCAGGCTGACGGAGATCCAGAAGACGGGTTCGACGGCCGTGTTTCACATTTTGCAGCCGTCTCTTCACCTCCAGATGTGTTCCTGCGACCCCACTAGCGACGTCACCCCCTGCACCCACCCGCATCGTTCCCCAACTCACAACGAGGGAACAGACACCACCAGCAACTAGCCAACAAGAAGAACCCCCAAACCCCCCCCCCGCCCCACTCCCCCACCCCCACCTGCCGTCAAAACAGAAATGGAAGGAGATCTGAGCAAAACCGCCCCTCCTACAAAGAAAGAAAGGAGGGAGAGAGGGAGAGAGAGAAGGAAGGAAGGAGTGATGGAAGAGGCGGGCGAGATGTTCCCGAGTCGACTGTAACCACGGCAACGCTAGCAGTGTAATAGTAGCCCTGCGTGCAACCAGGAGGTGTAGGCTCCAGCGTGTCTCCACCTGTAAGTGACAGATACTCAGATACACAGCACGCTGCAGAGCTAGCACACCTAGCGCTTAGCACTTTACACATACACACGTACACACCCGCTCACCACAGCCCTTCCACCACACGCTGCAGACAGGTCCTAGACAGCTCTATATAGATATTCTCTCTCTATATTTCTCCATGCTCAGGGTTTTCCCAAGTATTGACATTCCAGGTGTCGTGGCCTTGTCCAAGCCTTGATCCCCGAAGGCCAGAGCTCTGATCGGAGAAGAAACTGGCACCATCCCCCTCCTCCCCCTCTCTTCCTCCTCCTCACCCTCTCTACCTCCTCCTCCCCCCCCCCCCCCCCCCCCTCCTCCAGCAGCTCATCTGTCATGTTCATTCCTACAGGACGCTAACAACGAACCTAAGGACCCAGCCAGCAAGGTTTGAGCCACTACTCTACTACTACGACTAATGCCTTCTCCTCTCTCTTGCTCTCTCTCTTTCTCTTTCTCTTTCTCTCTCTCGCTCGCTCTCTCGCGATTCTTCAACCGAAATACGTCAGGCTTCTGTTGGGTTCTTTTCGCTCCCGGGCCCCGCCCCCCACCGCAGCGATAGGGTAGACTAGTGGGGTATGAAAGGGGGTTGGGGCTTTGGAGGCCAGCGCCAGATCTCTGCAGGTGACAGCCTCCTATACTCTAGTACCTCCCGAATATCGGCGAGTTCTGTGGAACTATACATGGTAGAGTCCAATTCTGGCGTCTGACTTGTTCTGAACTCAGAACACTTCTGAAGAAGCACACAGAGGCCTTAACCTTCCTAACATGAGTCAACACCTTTACTAGGTGGATGGGTGGCATGATCCCCACCCCACTGATTTAAAATAATCCTAAAAATAACAAATTTCTCACTAAAACATGGAAGTAACAACCTTCCTTCTATACTTGAGTTGAGTATCGGTCCAATATGTCAATGGCCAATAGCAGGACGGATTATCAAATGATGAAAAACTACAAGAAAGTGTGACACCGTTAAGGAGATTAATGAGATAGCAAGTGTAGTGGTTAGGGTCCCCCCCTCAGTCTACCTGGAGGCATCCCAGCCAGATGTCCTAACCCCTACCTGCTTCTGAATGACGGGTTTCTAAAAGATGCAGCTTAAGTCACTTAAAATAAAAGCACCTGCAAAATGCCTCAAGTTATTGAGTGTCATAATGTTTTGCATGATGCTGTATCAACCTGGTGTTCCCCGTAGAGGCAGGATGAAAACTGATGCATTTACATACAATCATGTCAAATTAAATGATGGTTAATATTTGGCATAATCCCATGTGAAGCTAATGCAGACGCCAGTTAGGGACTAACCAACTAACCCTCCTCCCCTCCAGAGCAGAGAGGAAGACTTGGGACAACAAACTTTTTTAGTGAACAACTATTGATGTGTCTGACGGAACGACGTGTAGCGTTTCCTGTTCACTCATCAAGTCCCTCACAGGTGTCTGTTGAATAAGTCCTGATTCAGATGCTTCTGTCTGTCTGTCTGTGTCTCTCTCTGTCTTGTCTCTTGTCTTGCTCTCTCTTGGTCTGTCAGTGTGTTCAGTATTGGCAGGCAGTCAGTTGGACAGTTTTGTCCAAATTGCTGTCAATACTGACCCAAATGACACATTCCTACCAGCCGGGTCACGTTTATATTTTGGTTCATTGATTACTTTGGTGACTATTGACACATGGAACAGTAAAGAGACTTGAGCCTTCTGTTAGTATTCAGAAACCTGCACCTGGTGTTTCTCACATGGTTCTAGTGTGGTTAGCGGTCTCAGAGCCAGGTGTGTGTGTGTGTAGCATGCTGTCGTGTCGTCACTGTGTGTAACATGCGCGCGCCTCCGCAGCAGCACCCCGGCTACAACTGTGTGTCGCACTCGAAGAGCAGAGAGAGGGAGGTGGACAAGAAGGAGAACGACATCGTGACGCCCCGCTCCAAGGAGAAAAAGGAAGAGAAGGAGCGCAAGGAGAGGAAGAGGGTGAGTAGTGAGACGTGTGGAGACCAGGGAGTGAGACATGTGGAGGCTAGGGAGTGAGATGTTGTAGTGAGACATGTGGAGACCAGGGAGTGAGATGTTGTAGTGAGACGTGTGGAGACCAGGGAGTGAGAACATGTAGTGAGACGTGTGGAGACCAGGGAGTGAGATGTTGTAGTGAGACGTGTGGAGACCAGGGAGTGAGGTGTTGTAGTGAGACGTGTGGAGACCAGGGAGTGAGGTATTGTAGTGAGACATGTGGAGACCAGGGAGTGAGATGTTGTAGTGAGACGTGTGGAGACCAGGGAGTGAGGTGTTGTAGTGAGACATGTGGAGACCAGGGAGTGAGATGTTGTAGTGAGACATGTGGAGACCAGGGAGTGAGGTGTAGTGAGACATGTGGAGACCAGGGAGTGAGTGTTGTAGTGAGACGTGTGGAGACCAGGGACTGCGATGTTGTAGTGAGACGTGTGGAGGCCAGGGAGTGAGATGTTGTAGTGAGACATGGGAAATCCAGGGAGTGAGATGTGTGGAGACCAGGGAGTGACCTCTCCATCTTCTTCTCCTCAGGACCACATCATCATCGACTCCGAAGTCACCCTGGAGCCCAAGAGGAGGAAGGACGAGAACGGAACCAGTGAGCTCCTGTTGTCCGCATCATCACTTTCGTCACTTATCTCACCACACACTCGTTTTGCGTAATCCACACGTTCGCCTCTCTCTTCCCTCCCCCCCGCTCCCCAGACTCCTGTAAGAACAGTAAGAGCACCAGCCCGTCCTCGGATCCCCCTCCCTCGGCTGAGAAGGAGAAGACCAAACGCTCCAAGTCCTCCAGTAAGGAGAAGAGCGTCTCTGTGAAGCCTGAGAGAACGTCTTCTGGAGGGAAGAAGGTCAGCTCACCCTCGCTACTTACTATGCAGAGACGTGATTCTTTCAGATGTATCTGGAATTCTGGATTTCCCAACCTAATGGAATTTATTATCTTTTTTATTTTTGGCAAGAGTAGAAATTGATATTTTGACTTAACGTTAGTAAATAGGCACAATTGAGAAGTTTTTACACATTCAGTGGCTAGCATTTTCACTGCCGTCTCCAGCCCACTTCCCTCTTGTGGGTATGTTTGTTCAAAAGATCAGTAAGAGGTGGATTTGATAGCTAGAGCTCACGTGAAATCATTAAGATGAAGTTGGGGGTTAAAGGGAGACTGCAGACACTGGGCATCAGCACGCACGCACACACACACACACACACACACACACACACACACATACCGTACCACAGTTCACCATGGTCATCAAAGGATCTCACATTCTCCACCTCTTGGATAAGCTGTCCAGGTCTCCACTGCCCGCTGCTGACTGTTTTAGAAAAGGTCCTGCCATCACGTACAGTCAATACATTTTCTATGTCATGTTCTGTCTTTAGGAGTCTCGTCATGACAAGGAGAAGTCTGAGAAGTCTGAGAAGAAGGAGAAGAGAGACAGCAGTGGTGGAAAAGAAGAGAAAAAGCAATATCCTTGAATTTCACCCCTGGACCCCCCTCTCTGTCTCTGTCTGTCAGTCTGTCTCTCTGTATCTTACTGTATGTCTGTCTCTTACTCTTTGCCTGTCTGTCTCTTACTCTTTGCCTGTCTGTCTCTTACTCTTTGCCTGTCTGTCTTAGTCTTTGTCTCTGTCTCTCTTACTTTGTCTGTCTGTTGCTATCTGCCTGTCGCTCTCTTACTGTCTGTCTCTCCCCCTCTGTCTATCAGTGTCTCTCTCTATCTGTCTGTCCAATACCTTTTCTGAAATATAATATGGACATTGCCCTTAACATTGTCACTCATAAATCGTCAGACAAGCACAGATAGTGTGCTCCACCACAGTGAAGGTAAGATCAACACTGCAGCACCCTCAGCTTGTCATCTCCATCTCTGTTCTCTCCCTTCCTCATCCTGTTTCTCCTCCTGCACGTCCAACAGAACCAGAGAAGCTTTATCAGCACACCTTATCCCTCGATGTCCTGGACTAGATCTGCGGCTTCCTTCTGTTTTCCGTTGTCGACACTGCCTGGGGGATATGTCAACTGTAGTTTATTGACTCTCAAATGTCCTTGTTTTTACGTTAAATTTTAAATCTTATTCCTGTAGACCACCTGAAAGTGTTATAATTTCTGTCTTCTTTTTTTTTACGGAAGAACATGAGCAGAAAGTGTTGCTCAAGTCACTCGCGTGTGACCACAGCCTTTAGCTCCTACACCCATCCGAGTTCTGCACAGAAACCTTTTAAATCTGAGCATTTAGGTGAATATATGATAGAAAGGACCAGTTTGTATATTATGTGTACAATAATAAAGAGGGGAACATGAAATACAACTCATGTTTGTTTTTTTGTTTTGGATTTTTTTGGTTGTTCACTGTTTTGTGTTTTCAGGTTTTTACATAATTTATAAAATGACAAAAAAAAAATTCATTCTCCCTGCAAATGCAGAATTGTAAAATAAAGAATTAAAAAAATCCCACTTCTAAAGTTCTGTACTGGACTGTTTCGAGTAACTTTTTGGAGTTTTTAATCTGCTGTACTCATTAAGTGTACGCTTTTTTAAAACCAATAAATAATGGATTTCTTAGTGTGTCACTTCGATCTTGTCTCATGCTTTTATTTGTTAAAACCATTGTTTCGAAGGTGATTGTTGTCCCAACAAACGCATACTTTGACATTGCTGTAAATGCTATTCATTGTGTAATGAGGTTTGAAGATTCATCTCAAATCAAAAATGTATCAGCTGTGGCTTCTTGAGATCTAATGCAAAGCAATTTAGGTATTTCTGAAAGTGTTGGAAAGTACACAACACATGTAGATAACTGGTAAATCCAAGGTCAAATAAATATGCAAAACAAAATATCCAGCTTTTATGATTTAGCTTTTATTTAGGAAAAGAATAATAAAAGTATTTTTTAGTACATGGGCTGTCCTGTGTCTACATGCCACTCATCGATCTGCTAGCGAGAAACGGTTCCACTTGCAGGGTTTCATGTTACGGGTGCAGTTTGTTTAAGCCATCAACAGTTCGACATGCATTTTACTCTTGGAGAAATAAAAACAAAAGAATGTTCAGCGTATATGTGAAGCATCTTTAGCTCTTATCTTGATTTAAAAAAAACAACCAAAAAAAACATCTACACAGAAGCCGTTGTCTTTTTTTTCTTTCCACTTACACTTCGTTTTATGTCCGTACAGACATCCAAATCCTATTAACAAGAAAAATACTATGCAATGTAATACAAAATTCAACTGCTGATGTCACGTCTCAACTAAACATGGGGGGTGGAAGAGATATTAAATATAAACTTTATTAAATAGGGATAAGTACATTTTGTACAGGAATGCAGTCTTCTTTTGAAAATGGCAACAGCTCAAGTGCTAGACGCGACTTGTAAATGAATGTGACTTTAGGATGCTGAACATATAAACCAAGTATCTTATAGCTGCACTAGATCTTATCTTCTTTGGCTTTGGGGATTAGCAGGACCAAAGCCAAATTCAGAGGACAACCAGTCTCAAATGATTCACATTTTTCAATAAAAAAAACAACCATGTCATCACTATTTTTGATCTTAATCTATGAATTAAATTGTATTAGAATATAGCACTGAAAATAAAACCTTATCGTAAAATAGGCAGATGACTTTCATACGCTAACTATAACATTCAACACAAACTCAAAAGTTTTCACCACAAAAATGTCTGTCTACTCAGCATGTTCAACAATGCTCCAACCCCCAAAAAAAGTCTTCCACAATGACAAAAAAACTCAACTTATTTAGTCCTGAAATGTCTTCTTTGTCAAGTGATTCCACGTGGAATTGCATTGCCGTGATGCCGTGTGTTCGGTTAAGGCACTACGAGAGTCAGGACGCGGGTTCCATTCCCCGCCGAATGCCCGTCGACCCACGTGGAGGTCCGGGGGAGCCCAGAGCCCAGAGCCCTGTCCAGCAGACCAGCCGTAGTTGTGTGTGTGTAGTTGTTTGTGTGTGTGTGTGTACACTGAGTGACTGTCCAGGGTCCATCCATACCATCAGGAGTGACTTTCCCATCTGCAACGGACACATAGTGAATAATGACATTCTAATTTAATACATTCTAACAATAACCCTAATTTCGATGGAGTGGCCAAGTGTTTTTTTAATTAAGTTATATTTTTGCATTTAGCTTTGGAAGAGACATGGCCTGTGACACTTTTCCTTTTATTTTTTGGTCTTGTTTATTATTAATATAGGCTACGGCTAGGGATGCACCGATACCACTTTTTTTCAGACCGAGTACATACAAGTACAAGTACTTACATTTGGGTATTTGCCGATACCGAATACCGATACGAGTACTTAATAAAACCATTACAGTTCTAATGACTTTGAAAACATGTTATTTTTTGTCGGGGGGGGGGGGGGGGGGGGTGCTCCGTTAATTTGCGGTTCTGATGGGGGGGGGGGGGGGTGCTCTGTTAATTCGTGGTTCTGATGGGGGGGGGGCTCCGTTAATTCGTGGTTCTGATGGGGGGGGGCTCCGTTAATTCGTGGTTCTGATGGGGGGGGGGGGGTGCTCCGTTAATTCGCGGTTCTGATGCGGGGGGGTGCTCCGTTAATTCGCGGTTCTGATGAGGGGGGGGGGTGCTCCGTTAATTGGTGGGGACATGTCCCCAGCGTCCCCACTAAATTCTACGCCCATGCTCGGTACTATGCGCAGTTGCTATTAAACATCCATAAACGACAACTCGGTTGCATCTCTTTATTTCAATATTCCTTTGCTAAGAATATTACAAGGTTAACGTTGTGTTGCCAAAGTGGTATCGTGCGGTTGTATCGGAGTAGTTTAACGAGTACGAGTACGAGTACATGAGCACAGTATCGGACCGATACCGAATACTGGTATCGGTATCGGTGCATCCCCAGCTACGGCCATTGGCTTTTGCATGTATGCTTTGTGTACTTTTTTCATGAAATCCTGAATTTAAACAAGAATCCAGTGTCTGTCTCTGAACGTAATTGTCACTGTTTCCATTGCATTTGACATAATATATATCTAATATAATATATTGTTACAAATAATGTGATGGGGGGACACGGGAGAGATCACCCCAGGACCCCCGGTGGGTACGGCCCTGCTGGGTAGGCGCGCATCATCGCAAAAACACATGAAAAAAATTATTAAAAATAAGAAATAATAACAAAATTAGAAGCATAAAAAAATTTGAAAATAAATGAGAAGAATGAATTACCTCGACTTAGATTTTGACGCTCTCTGTTCCGTACACGTTGTAGCCCTCTCGGTACGTGGCGAAGTTCTGCGTGTTGGCTGGAGGCGCCGGTTTAAAGTTCTGCGAGTTCTTTGCGAGCTTCAGCCGCTTGGTTTCTTCTCGGGATTTATAGCAGAACTCGATGAGAGCCACGGTCATGGCGAGGCCTAACCCCCCGACCAGAATATAGAAGACCCCGGCCACGTTGCTGAGGCTCAGGGCGCTCGTCTTGTCCTGGCAACAGGGTAGAAGCACAGCGATTAGGATTTCTTATGGACACCTTGAGACATTATTATAACATTATTATAACATGACATTATAAAGGCCTGGGTTATTAAAACCCTGCACCCCGGTCTAAACCAACATAGCCTTTTAGAGTCAAAGTTGTCCACTACTAAATAACTAGGGAACTATCATGGTGAATGTAGAGACAAAGGCTCTCATTAACTAATTAACTCACTAATTAAAGTGTCTCTCAGTTGGTGACAGACGAGTAGAACCAATTTACTGATATTAAAAGCAAAAAGAAAGGCCAAACATTCGTATTGAATTTCATTTGTGAGTTTTAACATTTGTGTTTTTATGACACGGTCCCTACTGGTGGCGGCATTTACACACCCTAGCTCCTTTCCTAGTTCCTAGTTTAGCCTAAATCCCTTATTATCCCTTAGAAACTAGGCATAGCATCTTTTTTTTTTCACGTTTTAAAGGTGGAATGTTACCAGCCTTTTAAAACGTCAAAAAATAACATGACACATGTTTAAACACACAAGAAACAAAATGTCAATAAATGTTTGGTCAACCCAAAATAGCAGTATAATGGTTGCTACTCTTAAAATGTTTGTTATATTATTTTGCTTATGTATTCAGTAATAGGCCAAATGTCAAATAGTGATGTTGTGAAATCTCTCTAATGTGTAATATTAAACTGTCAAAGTGATAAATTGGAAACGTGAGGTTACATCGTAAATATGAGCAGACTTAACGTTCCTGTTGTGCAGTAAGTAGCCTAGTGGAGTCTGCTGCCATGTGAATGTTGAGTGTTTTTGCATATGAACAGAAAATGTATCTCAACATTTGAAGTGTGACCCGTAGCGACTAACCTTACTTCCAGAGTCTTTGGTTCCACATTCCCCCTTATCGTACCACCATTTGTTTTTCAGCTTGTCTAAGACGCCTTGCTCACTGAGTTTCAATACCGCAAGGTTTACAGGAGTTCTTCACGTGGGACATAACATAAATAACATCATAACATGTTATTTTATGTTATTCAACTCTTTAAATACTACTTTATAAAGGGTAAAACGATAGAGTGGGGCGCTGGCTTTGACATGATAAGCTAGCTGTGATCGTGTTGTAAACCATGGCTAGCCTAGCGCCAGGCCCTAGCTCTATCGCTTTGAGTAATCGGCACACACTGATCAATAGTTAACAATAGTTATCAATAAAATCAAGTCAACTTGCAGGACTAGAAGCTGCATAGCCATATAGGACAGCAGGTAAGCATTAACTTATGGCTGCATTTGTAGCCCACTTTAAGGACTATGGGCAGCTTTCTAAAAGGTTTTGCAAGTGGATCTATATTCAGGAACCCTTTCTTGACTAAAGCAGCCATCAGATTCAATCATTTCTACAGCAAATGTCTTACAAAATTAGCCCTTCAGTGGAACTGCAGAACATCAAGCTGGTGTCCACACCAGTAAGACTTACACTTGTGTGTTATATTGTAGATTCTGGCCTCAAAAAGTGTTAAACAATATTGATGTCATCTGAGAATCCTGGTTTAAGGCAGAATGTAGGCTAGATTCATGGGTTTATATTTTTGTAAATAATTCCCAGCCACAAATGTGGATGACGAGGTTTAACTTTTTGGTAATTTAGTTCCTCATTAAGACTGAATCTGTCACAATTGTCAATTGTCAGGACTTTTTGTTTTGCAAGACATTTAGCTTGATTTACTTGACTGCAAGATTTCTAGTCTTATTTTCTTTCAGGAAAGAATTAGCTTGTAATTGAACATGATTGAATATATTGTATTCACCACTGCAAAGCTGCAAAGCAGCGACAAAAAGCACATTGAAATCTGAATGAGTACATGAAGTACAGATGGTATGGATGGAACACATCACGTAAACATCCATAAAGATGAAGCTGTGGCCTCTGTGTGTACTGAATACACAGAAGTACTACATACTGTGTGTACCGTGGATTCTCAACTCTTTTAACAGAGTCGGACTCCTTCCTGCTCCACCGTTGCCAAAAGATCTTTTTTTCAATTACAACGTGCATCTCTGCCAGTTACACAGATCAGTTGCACTTTGAGCTGAGAATTTTCCTAACATGGACCTATCAACCAGGTAACTCCCTATAAACCTTGAAATATTAAAACCCGATCTTAAAAAAGTATTATGTATGCACTAATAACGTTTAGTATATACATAATACTGAGCATTGTGTCTTATCTTTCTGTGTCTTGTGAGTGAGTTTGGCAGACAACAAACCAAAAAGCATGACAGAATGTTTACACAAATTTAATTCTTCTCGTCGTACTATTCACTTACCACCAACCCATGTCGTTTTAAACTAGTAATGACAGAACTAGTTGTAGTTTTAAAACGGGTACTAACCAGACTATTAGCTGTTTTAAAGTCGTTGAGAGACCTAACTAGTAGTTTTAAACTGGTACTGAGTAACTAGTAGCAGTGAAAAACTAAACTGGTGCAAACATAAGAGTATTAGTTTCAAATTAGTCGTAGTCACTATCTGACTAGCTATTCATTTTAAACTGGTACTAATTGTATATATTATTTTTAAATGGTACTAATATATTTTTAAGTAGAGTGTAGATGCAGCACTACATTGTTTGTATCATTTAGTGTCCAGACCAACAATGTGGTCTCTATCTCCTACAGGTCCTCTACAGATCCTCCTGTACTTTCTCATCGATTGTTCTCCTAGCAGCATGAAGAATCACAGATGATGGTACAGATGGGAAAAGCCTCTAAACATCTTCTATACTCTTCTACATTCTATACCCACATCTATAGGTTCTACACTATAATATCTATGTTCTAGATCCTAATCTATAGGTTATAGACTCTAATATCTACGTTCTATACCCTAATCTATAGGTTATAGATTAGGGTAAATCGCTTTGGATAAAAGTGCCGGCCAATGCCCTAAATGTAAAGGTTTATGTTCCCCTAACCCTAATCTCTATGTATACCCTACACCCTAATATATAGACTCTATACTCTAATCTCTATATGATATGCCCTAATCTATTGTTTCTATATCTATAGATTATCATAGATTAGAGGTATATAACATTCTTTACTGTAGTATTCTACATAATGTACATACTGTCATCTTTACATATACCTATAGTCTATATTGTCACATGCTTTCAGAGGCATTCTCCTTGTTTGTAGCATGCATCATTTCATTCACAACACTGACTGCATGCATGTCCTAGTTTCTGCTTTATGCTACTTACACACACACACACACACACACACACACACACACACACACACACACACACACACACACACACACACACACACACATATATACACATACCACATACACACACACACACATAAAAGCACTCTAGTGTAACTCTTGGCAGTTTGAGGATCTGAGGGAGGCCTCTGGCCTATATAAAGCCCCTGGAAAAACTTCTTCCCACAATGCCTCATTCATTATGTTATTAATTATATTATGAATTATTGTATGCAGCTATTTATAGTTCAAGTAGGCTAAAGAGAAGAGTAAGTTTGTTATAAATATGGAGACCACAGGGGTTAGATGGTTCTTGCTCCAAACTTCCAAATAGTGCACTATCATGTAGTCCAAGACCCAGTGGTGCACTACCGTGTAGTCCAAGACCCAGTGGTGCACTATCATGTAGTCCAAGACCCAGTGGTGCACTATCATGATAGTGCACCACTGGGTCTTGGACTACATGATAGTGCACCACTGGGTCTTGGACTACATGATAGTGCACCACTGGGTCTTGGACTACATGATAGTGCACCACTGGGTCTTGGACTACATGATAGTGCACCACTGGGTCTTGGACTACATGATAGTGCACTATTTGGAAGTTTGGAGCAAGAACCATCTAACCCCTGTGGTCTCCATATTTATAACAAACTTACTCTTCTCTTTAGCCTACTTGAACTATAAATAGCTGCATACAATAATTCATAATATAATTAATAACATAATGAATGAGGCATTGTGGGAAGAAGTTTTTCCAGGGGCTTTATATAGGCCAGAGGCCTCCCTCAGATCCTCAAACTGCCAAGAGTTACACTAGAGTGCTTTTATGTGTGTGTGTGTGTATGTGGTATGTGTATATATGTGTGTGTGTGTGTGTGTGTGTGTGTGTGTGTGTGTGTGTGTGTGTGTAAGTAGCATAAAGCAGAAACTAGGACATGCATGCAGTCAGTGTTGTGAATGAAATGATGCATGCTACAAACAAGGAGAATGCCTCTGAAAGCATGTGACAATATAGACTATAGGTATATGTAAAGATGACAGTATGTACATTATGTAGAATACTACAGTAAAGAATGTTATATACCTCTAATCTATGATAATCTATAGATATAGAAACAATAGATTAGGGCATATCATATAGAGATTAGAGTATAGAGTCTATATATTAGGGTGTAGGGTATACATAGAGATTAGGGTTAGGGGAACATAAACCTGTAGTCCAAGACCCAGTGGTGCACTATCATGTAGTCCAAGACCCAGTGGTGCACTATCATGTAGTCCAAGACCCAGTGGTGCACTATCATGTAGTCCAAGACCCAGTGGTGCACTATCATGTAGTCCAAGACCCAGTGGTGCACTATCATGTAGTCCAAGACCCAGTGGTGCACTATCATGTAGTCCAAGACCCAGTGGTGCACTATCATGTAGTCCAAGACCCAGTGGTGCAGCTATCATGTAGTCCAAGACCAAGTGGTGGCACTATCATGTAAGTCCAAGACCCAGTGGTGCACTATCATTAGTCAAGACCCAGTGCGTGCACTCATCATGTAGTCCAACGAACCCAGCTGGTGGCACTATCATGTAGGTCCAAGACCCAATTGGTGCACTATCGTGTCCGTCATGGCCAGACATGCGATCTATGCACTAATCGTCAGCCGTGCCTAAATCTAAAGAGGAAGCACCTCTGGCATCAGGCATGTGGTCTATATCCTGGGTCTCAGTTAGGATGCCACACATCAAGCATCCAGAAACCAACTGCCACACTCACATGCCTGCTGTCTCAACACACACTGTGGGGTGTCTATGTGCCACACTGTCTATCTACACTACACCAGTGTGTGTTGTACACAGCAGACAAGCGGTAATGATGGAGAAGATGATTATGGTCTTACCTAGCAAGACTTTACCTTTCATCTGATCCTGGTCGAAGAAAACTGAGAAATTACAAATTCTCTGAACTACTAACTAACTTTTTAAAGCATGAGCGAAGATGCCGCAAAGCTAATAAAGAGCTAACCTATGTAAAGTGATAAATACCACTCAATGTATTTATTTGTATAATGTATTCTAACCTGTTTTAATCTCTGGTCAATCAATCAGTGAATGGAGCCATTCAGTGATTGGATCAAAGACTAATGTAGGGGTGTCCTTTCTAAGAACAGTGACTTTAATTGTACCTTAATTATTCACGGTAGTTGGGTAACAGCTGGGAGCATTATGCAAATTATATGCTAATATTATGCTAATCTGACATTGATATGAATGTTACTTATTTAAAATTCTAACTTTACAACCTTGCTATTGGTTTCAAGACCAGCGTCGACGCAAAAATGTTCCCAATAGGTGTCATTTTCAATAGAAAAGGAAGATTATTAATTAATAATGATAATGGATCAATTCGGTAAATAACTGGTCAACTATCATGAATGAAATATCTAGTTTGAGTAAGTGTGGTTAATGAGTAAACATTGAATGTGCACAATGATGTAGAATAATGTAAACCTCACGAACACTTGGATTTAAAGTTCCAGATCTCCAGATCTTAAAGTGTTTGGAATGCTTTTGAATCTTTCCAGTGGTTCTTACATACAATATATTTATTGTTAAATTACTAACACATGCATTTCTGAGAATAAAATAATGACAGAGAGATGTGCCAGTCAGGTTTGAATCAAGTGAAACATCGACTGTCGATCACTCAACAAAACAAACCCGGAGGCATACTGCAGTCAGGGGGACGAGGGTCTTTGAGTTGCCTGCCTGGTAGTATCCATGTTCTGCTCACTCAGAATGGATGACTACAAAAGCAACAGCAAAGCCTGCTTGTCTCTTCTGTAGCAGTATGCCCAGTGTGATGCGTTCACAATGCAGGCTTAGAGGCAGCAGTCCACCCATTTCTCTGCCTGGTTTCCATGTGCTTTCCATGAGGGTATGACCCAACAATAACGTCCACATCTAAACATCTTACGATGGTCGAATGTTTAACTTCTGGACATGAACCCTCATCACAGCTGCCAGAAATTGAGAGATGATTCTCCAGGTTATCTCCACCTTGGGAGAACCAGAGAATGCTCCGGAATAGGTTCTTGACTCAAATGACTCGGTTGTTGTCCAGAATTGTGGAGTTTCTTGGCATGTCATCCCGTCATGTCAATCGTTTGAAGGAAACAAGGTTTTAAAATCTGTGAATTGTCCCTTTAAGGGGGGGGGGGGCAAAGACCAATCCACAGTCTGACCAATTCAGTCCCTCGTGTCTAAACACACGGGACCATGGGGCCCTTAAGGGGCCCTTAGTCAGGCCTGATGTGTGGGTAGGAGATCAGTGTCTCCTTGGTTTGGGAGTGCTCCAGCTCAACGCCTGGCCGTCTGAAGCCACCTAGTGCAGCATGACCCCAGGGGAGTCACTGGTGATGTCTGCAGTACTCAGCTGAGGACAGGGGCTCCATTCTGAGACATTAGCTGGACACAGAACAGCATCCGTATAACAAAAGGACGTGACTTGATAATGAGGTTAAATTGGACTTTATGTGTTGTTATTATAATTAATGTTTATAAATGTGGCCCCTGCTTGCTATGGTTCTTCTGAATACCTCCACAGTGGGGGGGCCATGGATGAGTCTTTGGTTGGACTTGGATCCAGGTGTTGAACCAAGACCAACCAAACGGACTGTGAGAGGAAGCTGGTATGAGACCTGTGGGTCTCCATGATGTCATTAGAATTCTCACGTTTTTTATGCCCGTCATGTTTGTCCCCTCAAGACTCCGCTGTTCCCCTCGCAACCCGGCCACCGACCCCTTCCCCTGACCCCGACCCTCAAAACCCTGAACTCCACTACCCTGACTTCCACTACCCTGACCCCCAACTGACTCCCCCCACTGTCAGATATATAAAACCAGCCTTGGGCTAAAATCCTTCTCCGTTGGCCTGTAGATATAAAAAGCAGGTAGAAAGGTTTCTGTCTTTCATGACCACAGACCAAAGCTCCCTGGACCAAGAGACTAGTGCCTTATCCTGGCCCGTCTGCTTTTTAGATATCAGAAATATCAGTTCATTTTCTACATATTCTAATCCTATCGAAATGCGAATCAATTCCTCTCATTTAGGCAACGAAGGGTTCCCAGTTTGATCTCAGCTGCTTTATTGTAGGACTACAAATGCAAATGTTGCTGGTTTTGGTTCAGTGTATTTTGGTTAGAGTTAGCCCTAACCCTTGCCGATTACTCTACAGAACTACGATAAGACTGAGACATGGAGGCTGACCTTGGAGTCCCCTCCCCCGCTGCCACACTCTCCCTTGCGTAACCGGAACCCCTTAAAATTTGTTTTTCAGTTTGTCCAACAGGCCCTGCTCGTTCAGTTTTAATACTGCCAGGTTAACAGCACTTCTTGAAACGATAAAACATAACTTGGTAAAGACACAGGGCCGTGAGAATCTAATGATGCGTATTAGTGAGTAACAGAGGAGTCAGATATCATTGGTTGAGAAAGGCGGAAGACGCAAGGACAAATTGAAGGTTGACATGGTTTGGCCGGGGTAGGGGGGTGCTGGGTATTGGGAGAGCCGAGGAGGGTCTCTGTTGGGGGGGGGGGGCGGAGGGGGGGCATGTGAGGATGGGGGTGGAAACATTGTTTTCATAGAGAGAAGAAGAAATGACCACATCCAGCATGCACCTTAACATTCAGCGCAACATTCAACAAGCATCTCAAGAAGCATGTTACTCATATAATACTCAGATATATATCCACTCTGGTGCAAGACAGGGAGGAGAGGGGGATTCTGGGAAATCATATCAAACCAAAGGGATATGGGAAGGGTTGAGATGCAACATTCACATATTGAATAAATGCACTTAACGAAAGGAAGAAGACAAAACCAGATCGATAGAGAGACAATTGGACAGAGAGATGGAAAGGCAGATAGATGGATGAGAACAGAAAATGGCTGAATCACAAGATAAAATAATCATGTCATAACGTATACATTTTCGTTGATAATAATACATGATTGAGGGGTGAGAAGAAGAGAAGATTAAATGATATTTCAGGTGAGATTAAGAGGAGATTAAATCATATTTGAGGTGTGAGAGTAAATTACAGGTTAAATATTGAAATAATACGTGAGGCGTGGGAGGGGGTCTTGGGACATCAGGGAGGGTGGACTACCATAACAACATGGAGGTATTGTTATAATATCCCACCCACCTTAATGCAGACCCTTTGGGCGTCGCCACACCATAGCCCTTGGAGTCCAGGTTGCCTCCGACCTTCATGGTGTCGCACGGCTTCCGCTGCTCGATGTACTCGTTCATGGTGGACTCCAGCAGGAAGGCAAACTTCCCCTTTGACTTCCGAACACGAGCCACGCCGTCCGGCGTGGTCTTGGCAAAGACGGACGGTTCAGCCGACTTCATGTACGACCACATCTTCTCGTATACCCCGATTTTGGAGCGCTGTGATGGAAGAGAGGGGGGGGCAAACCATTCAGCTTTATGATGAAGTGTTCAGTTGAATGAAAATGTAGAAAATATTGTGAATCAGAAATGTAGGACAAAAGTACAAATAGTACAAGGACTTGGGTGCAGGCAGTCAGGGATCAACATATTCACCTGGAATAAAACCTGAAAGTATAATAAGTATAACTATATAATATTATAATAATAAAATAATAGGGTGGAGAGAGATATACGAAGAGTCTTCATGTAGAAACAGTTTCTACACAAAGTAGTTTATGTTTCCTATTTCCTGAACAGTGAACTATGGCGTGTTAGTTAGTTTACTCTTGCTCTGGCGTGATACTTCCGCAGCGCTGTGGAGCCGGTGGGCGTTGCGTGGTTCAGCCGGTCGACACCTGGACCGCGGCTGCCACGGTGAGACCGGCTCCGACGCGTTTCTAAAAACAGCCAGTGAGCTGCAGACTGTTCGCCCACCGGGGAGTTGGTCTCCACAGCTGTCCACAGTAGAAGGACCAACATAGAGGACAGTAAAGTAGGTCAATGTGACCTTCTGCTGAGTAGACAGGACGTCACAGGGAGACAAAGAGAAGTTCTTCTGGTACCCAGACAACCTGCAGAGGAGCTTTACTGTCCTGAGGAGGAGATACGATCTGCTGAGTCAGGAGGAGTCATGACCCAAACGAGCGGGAAATCGAGAGCAACATCACGTGTTCCAACATTTGACCGGGACTCTGACGCGGGAACTCATCCTGAGGAAATATCATCTACTCTCAGATTCTGCGTCTAAAATACCCCCTCGTCCCTGAAGCGTTAGTGACGCACACAGAGCGAGGAGGGGAGGATGGTGGACAAACTGAATGAGTGTTTAGGAACACCAAGGCATATTCTGCCACTTTCCAGAAAGAAACGTCTTATATCCATTCATTTACAAGGAATACAATACCGTACAGGCTGCAGATCAGTAAATCTGATGTCAGTGATCCAAACACTGCCTCTTCACCATGGCTCTGTTCGACTGTTGATGATCTGGGCCACTCACAATCTTCATATTTTGTAGCCAATTATGTTGGTTATATGTGACCATAACTACCGGAACATCTAATCATAAGGGCTTGTCCACACAACGTTTATATTTGTAATGACGTAATTGGTCAACTTTTGGAATCCAGCCATTGTTTCCTGAATCCTCAACACCCACGTTGCTGACACTGACAAAAGCTGGCCTGCCCTTCTCCAAGGTGTGCTCACCAGCGCAGACAAGATGGAAAGTTTCATGCACATAAAATCTTCAAGGACATGAATTAAAAATTCTAAGTACGTTTTTATCTACCACCACAGACTCCTGCCTTAACAGCTGTGGTTGATATGGTGAATCTAATCAGGTTGTGATATGTTCCCTCAGTGAGGCCAGTCTGAACCACTAGACAAGCATGGAGTAGATGGAAGCAAGCATGGCATGGGAAGATCAGTGGGTAACCCTGCATCTTCTTATAACAACACACTTATAACAAGCATTAACAAGCATTTATGGTGCAAAGACAGAACCATAAAACAAAGGAGGTACATTCTAGGAAGGTGACATTAACACCTTGCTCATCTCCTAACAGAGCATCGTCATTTGCTTCCTGGCCAAACTCCCAACCCTTGTGCCAACATAATAATAATAATAACATTAATACATTCATCTTGTCTGGCGCTTTTCTAAGTACTCAAAGATGCTTCACAGAGTGAACACACAGGCTAAAATCATTTCACAGCTACATGTATAAACATATAAATAAAAGACAAGTAGGTAGTTAGAGTCTAGAGGAAAGGAGGTTAACTATTGAACCCCAGCTTGAAAAGGTGGCATTTGAGAGTCTGTTTGAATGATGGCAGGGTTTCGGACATGGTTGGGGAGGGCGCTCCAGAGTCCCCAGGGTCCGGAGTTTGGGCCTGGTGGTCCCCTGATCGTCCTCTGGTCTCCAATGAGATAGTTTCAGCTCCCAGCTCTCAGTTTCACCTCTCCTCTGTGATAGTCAGTTCCAGACGAGAGCTGCTTTACCCCAAACCAAAGGACACAACTGCCCTCAGCATCTCTAGTCCCTCCTGACCCAAACACAGTGTTCCTCCTCACCTCTATTCTAGTCGATGGATGGAGAGAGGAGCTCACCCCAGGACTTAAACGTCTCATCAGATGGCAGACAGCCCAGATGTACCCTCCCCTGCCCACCTGGAGCCCGTTAGCCTGGCTGCTCCACCTACCTCCCATCATTTGGCCTGACCTCTCACACACGTCCGTCCCCCCCCCCCCCCCCCCCCCCACCTCTCTCTCTCCCTCCCTCTCTTTTTGCCTCTCAAACTCTCTCACACACACACACACACACACACACACACACACACACACACACACACACACACACACACACACACGTATGTCTGAGGGTGTGGCTGCTGACAGCAGGCCAGTCATCTCCGTGCCAACAGATGCTCAGGGTATTTGTAGGTGCTCCCCTCATCAAACCATCTGGCATCAAGGAGAGGGGGTCTCTAAGTCCATCTCGCAGGGGCATTCAGTACAGCCGGACCACCGTGAGCCACTGGTTATTATAAGACCCTAAATGCCCTATCATCACACAAACAGATGCCTGCCCCCTAGTTTGGTATCCCTCCATGATTTCTATCATCATCGATATCTATTTCTATTTGCATTTTGAGAGCACGTTTGACCCCTATGAGCGTCCCTATGTCTGATGTTGTGGAAGAGAAGAAGTACAGGAGAATTGTGGTCTTTGTGATGAAATTATGAGGTAACCTAAACTAATCCCTTTGCCATCATTACGAAGTTACCCAAATTACATCTCATATTACTTCACAGCAGATTCACATTGCCATGATTCTGTTTGGGATGAAAGACATTCAAGCCACATTATTGTGAAGACCGCTTCAGTGGGTGCAGAATGAGCTGTGGCGGGGTGTCGGGCTGACTTGTGGACTGAATGAGCAAACATCAGAGAGATCTGTCACATTCTGTCAGCTCAGTGTAATGTTTCATTAAGAATTCAACAGAGTGCCGCAGATGCTGGGATGGATTGTGGATTCAGGCCAGCCGCTGGTTCATTCTGGCATGCGGACAGTGAGACCAAGGCGGTGTTCACGCTAACAGTGTGTTAACTGGTCGTGATAATAATAACCAGTGACGGCCTGGGACGCAATCATAATTTTGTCACTGAGCAGTGGTAGGTAGTGAGCTTCAAGCCCACGTAGCTTTTGTGTAAATCAGTCGCTGTCGCAAACTGGTTACAAGCTTGTCGATCAAATTCAGAGGCAAACAAAAAACAACAAATACGCAAACAACTTATATGCCATTGTTTACCCACAATGCAATGGTACAGTGTTTACATTAGCCCAGTCCACATCCAGTGATCCAGACCAAACCGATAAAAGAGCAAGCGATGAAAACTCCCAGCAGCAGTCGAGACGTTGGTTCACTACTGGCTGCGACTCTATGGGATGAACTGAGATGGCAATCACATGTCCTCTCAGATCATTTCCACATGCATGAAGGATTAGCCGACACGCTTATCTGAAGGCACTGTAGGGCTATTGTCAACCCCTGGGTCTGTACTGAATCTTCTGGGTCTGTACATTTACATTTACATTTAGGGCATTCGGCAGACGCTTTTATCCAAAGTGACTTACATTTGCTGAGAGAGAGCAATATATTGCTGTGGTACATACAGATAAGAATAGAGCAGGTTTCAAGCATTCATAATTGCAAGGCTAATAAAACGAGTTTCATAATTCCTAGGTTGCCTGCATAATATCTGGGATAAGAGCAGACGTGCCATTCTGAGTGCATTGCCAACATCTAAGAACATACAATATGCTAAACAATGTTAAGTACTATCAATAATGCCAAGACATACAAACACGCAGGTTAGAGTCTGTACTGAATCTACTGGCTCTGTACTCAATCTACTGGGTCAGTACTGGTTCTGTACTGAGTCTACTGGGTCTGTAGTGAATATCTGCCTGCTATCTTGTTTTAGATGTTCGTCAAGGAGTCTGGAGAGATTTGTCATGTTTAATGAGGAACAAAATGCTGCTTAACTGTTGGTGTGACCGCTGCCTCATTATAATGAATGTTGCTTTCACTTGGGTTTTGGTAATAATTTATCGTTTTCAAAATAGATTAGAAATTTCCGAAAATTGAATAAGTAATAATTACATTTTGTTACATTTTGTAACAAACAACATTTTTCAGAGGCCTTTTTTATCGTCTAATCTGAATTGAGGAATTGGAGAGAGTCATATTTTGTCATTCCA
>PIJE02000018.1:708642-718642 GCA_002895965.2 Coryphaenoides rupestris
AGTACTGTAATGAGTACCTGTTCCACAGTACAGTACGTCAAATATTAACAATTATATCTGAATTGCAGACAAGCGCCGGGATAAAAAGATGTTTTATTGCCGATGCATCAACATGCACTTGCCTTAACCCTTTTCCAGCATCCGACTAACCCATGAATGCACATCATTACATTTACATTTACATTTACATTTAGGGCATTTGGCAGACGCCTTTATCCAAAGCGACTTACAAAGAGAACATCACCCCCCAGTTCCGCTACCTGCTCTTGGCAAAAAAAACGAAACAAACTGAAATAAAGACAGCACTACACAGGAACGTATGGGGAGAACTGCAGTCTAGGAAGAGCAGTACCATGTAATATTTTTTCAACAGGAAGATCTTGAGGGACAGTATTACATCCTACCTATCTTCACTGCTCGTGAAATCGGTGGGGTAGTAAGGTGTACAACCGCAGGCTTAAAATACAGGAGTTAACGTGGCGAGGGCCATCGCGTCTCTAAGGGCCACCACCTAAACACAGGAACATAAGGGCAGCCATCCGCCTCAACCCTGATGTTGTGCGTTGTGTGTGTTGTAGACACACGGCGACCGGGGAGGTGAAGCAACCGTGTCAGGAGCGCTACGACAAGACGCCGTCGTGGCGCTCGTCTCCGTTGACGGCCCTCGGAACATCGGGAGTTAAGGACCACCACTAAACACAGGAACATCGGGAGTTAAGGACCACCACTAAACACAGGAACATAGGGAGTTAAGGACCACCACTAAACACACAAATATTGAGAGTTAGACCACAAATTAACACAGGAGCATCAAGCGTTATGAACCTCCCCGAAAAACACACGAACATAAAGTTAAGAACCACCACTAAACACAGGGAGAGGTAGACCACTACTACACACAGGGACATTGAGAGGTAGACCATCACGACACACAGGGACATTGAGAGGTAGACCATCACGACACACAGGGACATTGAGAGGTAGACCACCACGACACACAGGGACATTGAGAGGTAGACCATCACGACACACAGGGACATTGAGAGGTAGACCATCACGACACACAGGGACATTGAGAGGTAGACCATCACGACACACAGGGACATTGAGAGGTAGACCACCACGACACACAGGGACATTGAGAGGTAGACCACCACGACACACAGGGACATTGAGAGGTAGACCACCACGACACACAGGGACATTGAGAGGTAGACCACCACGACACACAGGGACATTGAGAGGTAGACCACCACGACACACAGGGACATTGAGAGGTAGACCACCACGACACACAGGGACATTGAGAGGTAGACCATCACGACACACAGGGACATTGAGAGGTAGACCATCACGACACACAGGGACATTGAGAGGTAGACCATCACGACACACAGGGACATTGAGAGGTAGACCATCACGACACACAGGGACATTGAGAGGTAGACCACCACGACACACAGGGACATTGAGAGGTAGACCACCACGACACACAGGGACATTGAGAGGTAGACCATCACGACACACAGGGACATTGAGAGGTAGACCACCACGACACACAGGGACATTGAGAGGTAGACCACCATGACACACAGGGACATTGAGAGTTAAGAACCACTAAACCAAGCTAAACCCAAACCCGCTTCTCATCCCCACACTTCCATCACTGGAAACAGTTAGTGGAATCATTAATACCACCAGAAACACTATTTATAGCACCTCTCTCCTTCTAACGACGGATATGAACGTCTCCTCGTTCTGTATTTTGGAGAACTTATGCTCCATGCATGCTGAAACGGAGTTGATTGGAATGGATTTGAAAGGCAGGGGAGTGAAAGAGAGACATGAGTCACATCATCTTTGTGATCCAAAGTCATTTATCTGAACGGGAAGAAGAAGACTGAGATCATGAAAACTGTTCCATGAAGACATGAAGACCATTTTACTCCAAGACAGCGTTTCACCTGCACTGCCAACCTGGCCCATAGAAACTGAAGCTGTTACAAAGAAGTTATTAAATACGAGATGCAGGGTCAAATTGATTATCGGACAGTATCAGGTCAAAGGTGAAATAATAACAATTTGGTATGGTCTTTTTTAGAGGACCTGTAGAGAAGGTGAATGATCCATGACACACAACCAACCAACAGGAAGAAACTCAACAAGGACTCTACAGACACACAGAAACACACAGACACAGACAGTGACACACACACACACACACACCTGTGCGGCCCCTAGAGTAGTACTCACCCCGTACACCAGCTCACCCACCATCCCATTCCAGGTGCGTGTCTCGGGGTCCCTGGCGCCGTACTTGCCGTCCGCTACGATGGACAGCTTGTAGCGTATCCCAACATGCTTAGCGATCTCGGACGCCAGGTCCACACAGTAGCCCTCATATCTGTCATTCCCATCCAGCTGCATAAAGTTTCTCTTGTACATGACGTACGGCGCTTCCTGCCAATCACACACGTGTTAGAGGTTCACAGAGTAACATGCACGCTTATTACAGTGCACGTGAAGAGTGCACGCTTGAGCGGGTGGCATGCAGACATGCGGATGGGATGGATGGGTCACCAAGAAGTAAAACAAACAGCAAGGTGGGTGGCGGTGGTGGGGAGGGCTGGAATCCCAGTCCCAGCACTTAATACTGGAATTAAGGACTGTACCACTACAATTCACTTGACATGGCTTGGCTTCTGGCTAGTGGGAGGAGCTTCTGGCTAATGGGAGGGACTTCTGGCTAGTGTGAGCGGCTTCTAGCTAGTGGGAGGGACTTCTGGCTGGTGTGAGGGTCTTCTGGCTAGTGGAGGGCTTCTGGCTAGTGGGAGGGGCTTCTGGGTAGTCTGGGGGAATTTTGGCTAGTGGGATGAGCTTCTGGCTAATGGGAGGAGCTTTTGGTGTGTGGGAGGGGCTTTTGGCTGGTTGGAGGGGTTACTCTGAGCCAGGAAGGGCTTCAGGCTCATGGGAGGGGGTATTAGAAGCTGGTCGGAGGGGCTACTGTCAGCTGAAAGAGGCTACAGGCTGCTTAGATGTCAGGCAGATGACAACAGTTATAAAGCCAGGGTGTAGCAGGGTAACAGCTGGGGCTGTAAGCATGGGAGTGTGGGGAGAATGTGGGAGGTAAAGGCAGGTTGGCGGGCGGGGGGCAGGCGGACAGTAGAGGAAGGGGGTGAGGCTGGCGACAGTAGAGGAAGGGGGGTGAGGGCTGGCGGACAGTAGAGGAAGGGGGGTGGAGGCTGGCGGACAGTAGAGGAAGGGGGGTGAGGCTGGCGGGCAGGAGGAGGGAGAGGGAGGGGAGGGTAGGAGGTGTGCTACGTGCGGTGTGGAGGGGGGGGGGGGGTCACCTTCCAGTTCATCAGGTGAACATCAGTGACAGCAGAGAGTCAGCTTGGTACTCAAAAGTGTGTGTTTGAACAAATAATGATAATTATCATATTGTTAATGAATATGTTTATAACTAATGCATAAGATAATATATTAATAGATAAGAGATTGCTAAATAATACATTCTTGTATAGTATCCTCAAAAAAAAAAATCCTCCGTTACATTCTGTTATTTTCTGTTCTAATCTATTAATTATTTATAGCTGATGGAGAAATCAGACATGAATCAATGTCGTCAAAGCCTCTAAAACAACCGCTTGACATATTCAATGGTTTCAAACACGCATGGGTGATGGATTTATATTTTTAAATAATCTACAAGACTAGGAGTTTAGCTCCTAGTGTCCTGCTGGTTTCTAGTCATGCGTATCGTGGATGATGGATGTCTCGGCTGGATGATGGTGAGCGACGTTCTGAATTTGCCTAAGATGAGACATGCTAGGCAGAGTCAGAAGGAATGTTGGGTCATGGGGCTTTAAGTGTAAGTTAGGGCGTACCTTAGCTTACATTTAAACATGACCAATGATCGATAGATAGACTCACTGGTCCCTGAGTTCTTCACTTAACAAAACACAGGAACAGATTGTGATCCAATTGGATGCTTGTGAAACCCTACGAAACTATTGTGTAAAACTACTCTCTTCCGATTGTACTTCTAATTCCTATATTTATAACTCAGCCGTTGGTAAGCCGTGTCTGTCTCTGCTGTCACCGACCGCGCACCCAATGAGAGGGAAGCTGTTTGTTTTTTTACTTACGTATGCACTGAACGTGAACAAGATGGAGTCTACACACGGCTATCATTTTTACCAAGGCCGTTATTGTGATGTCACTACTACGACAGGCCACCGCTAAACAGAAAATGAAAGTGCTTTGGCATCCACACGGGTACACTTGAAACACTCGGCGTTGACTGTTTCAACGTGTAGTGAGTGGATGGAAAGCCGCCGATAAAACCTGTTCTAGCCTCTCGGGACAGAATGCGACAACAGACACCTTGACCCTGAGGGGCAGAAAACTTTTGGCAGGGGATTTTTTAAAAGCAGCCTGGAAAGTGTACCATAATAGTAGTGACCACAATTGTTCGGTTTTCCACAGAGGAGGACTCATTGGTGACCTGCGGGTCCATTATGTACACAAACTTCTCATACTCGTTCCAGTAGCCCATCTGAAAACACAGAGACAAGCGTTACCACGGCAATGCGTTTTCGCAGGAAACGCAGGAGAGAGGGAGATGCTTTAACATGTAGAGAGAACCGGGACTTGGGAGTTAGTCAGCGCTATCTATACGGACAGGTCAATACTGTAGTACTACTTCTATTACTACTACTACTACTACTACTAACTACTTCTACTACTACGACAACTAGATGTTTATCCTTCTACGCTCAAATTAACCATATCTCACCTAACTTAGTCATCTAAACAGTTCCCTGCGTTACAATGCTGCTAATGCAGGTTATGTTAAATATAGAATAATGAAACATCTAATTAAGCACTGAAATGTGGGAGAACAAATTCTGCCAATTCCTCAGCTTCCTCACTAAATTCTCAAGAAAGATCATTATTCATAATAATTCGCTAATTCTCGACACAAATTATTTTCGAAAAGAGGCATAACTTGAAGAATAAAAAATGCTGCACTTTGCCCCAACACTACCTCTGGTTAGTTTTTATTATAATATTGAGTGGAATGTAATATTGAATACATAATGTAATACTATATCCTAGTGTCAGAGTACTCACTCTGGTGCAGACTCACAGTGTTCACCTGGGGGCGCTGTGTCGGGCCAGCTGTGTGTTTGGCATCTTGTCACACTAGTGTGTGTGTGTGTGTGTGTGTGTGTGTGTGTGTGTGTTGTGTGTGTCGGGGGGCGGCATGGTTCAATCCAACAAAAACGATTTAATTTGTATTGAGTTTTTCCTATTATTTAGCTGGTAATCACGTCACATTTTTATGAGACATTGAACATTGAAACACTTGCATGATACTATTATACGATGCTACTAACACTATTAAACCATAACATAGATACCATGACATGACCTAAACACAAGACAAGATACCATAACCGTTATCTTACCTTCCTGCCTCCTCCAGGCTTCATCTCGTACACGTCAATGGTGAAGTTTGCTCTGCGGCCAAACGTATCGAACTGGATGTTCCCCGTCATGCCGGTCACCTGCACCTGAAACACACACCAGAACCCTTTAGAACCAAACTACAACAACACACATAGACCAGAACCCTTTAGAAACAAACTACAACAACACACAGAGACCAGAACCCTTTAGAAACAAACTACAACAACACACAGAGACCAGAACCCTTTAGAACCAAACTACAACAACACACATAGACCAGAACCCTTTAGAACCAAACTGCAACAACACACAGAGACCAGAACCCTTTAGAACCAAACTACAACAACACACAGAGACCAGAACCCTTTAGAACCAAACTACAACAACACACATAGATCCAGAACCCTTTTAGACAACTATACAGACAACACGACACAGAGACGCAGAACACCTTTAGAACCAAACTGAAACTACAAGAAGAAAACTACAAGGAAACTACCAGAACAGTAGAAACCAAACTACAAGACCAGAACACTTTAGAAACACAAACTACACAAAACATACAGAGATTATTATTATTATTATTATTATTATTATTATTATTATTATTATACAAAACATTCAGTCCATTTTAAAATACAATAGAACGAATGTGTTAGTAAAAGCCCTGGTCTGTGTAGGGTACGCGGTCCCTAGGGGGGCCCCCCTACCATCTTGAGGGCCCTCTCGATGTCGATGCCCTGGCTCCAGGGCACGGCGGGGTTGGCCAGGCAGTCTCCAGCACTCCCTCTCCGGGACACGTCCACACGCTGCCGACGCAGGTAGCGGAACGCCTCGGAGATGACCAGCACCGCGTCGTGGGTCAGAGCAGACGTGTACTGAGATAGGCAGGCAGGCAGGCAGGCAGACAGACAGACAGACAGACAGACAGAGAGAAACGGACAGACAGACAGAGAGAGAGACAGAGAGAGAGAGAAACAGACAGACAGAGAGACAGACAGAGAGAGAGAGAAAACAGACAGACAGACAGAGAGACAGACAGAAGAGCAGAGAAACAGACAGACAGAGAGAACGACAGACAGAGAGACAGAGAGAAGAGAGAAACAGACAGACAGAGAGACAGACAGAGAGACAGAGAAACGGATGGACGGAGAGACAGACCGAAAAAACCCAAAATATAAATAAACAAATCCATAGTAAATACAGAAGTTGTTGCCGTGCAACGCTGCAGTCTCCTCATATTTGTTGAGAGGTTGCTGTGACAACGTGTTTCTGCTCTGAGCTGGGCTGTATTTACACTTAGAAGACCAGATGGATGGATTTAATATTTCTAACATCCATCCGTCTTTAAAAATGATTTATGATTAAATAAATAAACCATCTCTGTATGTATACACTCTGGACTTTCTCGTCTTTTTCTATAGATAGTAAATATTACACTACTAGTACACTGTATATACATTAATACCATTAGAGGAGCACTTCTAGACTCAGGGAACTCTCTTTTGTCTAGTTTCTCTCTATATATAGTATATATATACGGTATATACGTATATATATACATATACAGTATACTGTATATTTATCACGCATCCAGAACACAGCAGCACGCCTGGTGTTCAACTTACCAAAATTCTCCCATGTAACCCCCCTCTTCTGCGACCTCCACTGTCTCCCAGTTATCACTCGCATTAGAGTCAAGACACTGGTACTGCCCGTACCTACCTCCAAACATTAGTCAGACCCCACGGCCCACCTCGTCGCTACCGCTGGACGACTGGTAGCGCCTTCACTAAAAACAGGCAAACATCGCTCTGCCAAGTCCCAACTCTTCTCTGTTCTGGCACCGCAGTGGTGGAATGAGCTCCCGGCTGATGAGGACGGCAGAGTCGCTCGCTGGCTTCCGCAAGAGACTCAAGACCCACCTGCTCAGAGTTCACCTGGATTCTGCATATAGTATAGTATATATAGTATATATATGTGTGTGTGTATTAATACCTTTAGAGGAGCACTCCTAGACTCTGGGAACTCTCTCTCGTCCAGTTTCTCCCAGCGCTGTATGAACTGCTGGACGATGGGGTTCTCAGGACTGATGATCTGGAAGCTGGTGATGTTGGCCCCGCCCGACACCACGCGTTCCAGACTCATGTTGGACACACCCTGTAGAGACACACACCATCATACTACATAGTGTAATACTACGTACTGTAACACTACATACGGTAACACTACAGACTGTAATATGACGTACCGTGTTAGACCCGCCCTGTTGATATGCAGACCAGAATACTCTGAGCAAAACCATTTTTTTGCTTAATAAAGGTCAACTGTTTACTGCTATAATCCTCAATGGCTGAAATATATTTTAAAATGATATAGAATGGCTGTAGGATATTTCTCAATGGCTAAATAATATTCTCTATATATAAATAATACTTTGACAATATACTACATTTGCCTTGCAGGATGAATATCATGTAAAGCAGTTCTGGCAGATCTAGTCAAGTAAGGTGCACAAGCTGGGCTATTAAATATTAAATATTTAATATAAAATGTATACTTTTAATATCATATATATACATTATATATATTTAATGTCATATTTAACTGCAACACACTCATAGCATTAGAAGATGACAGTTATGTTAACTCTGATGTAACACCTGTGTGGACATGGATATTAATATATCATTTTTTATTGTTGCATCCAGGTCCACTATATGGGCACACAACACACAAAGCTGCCCCTTAACCCCTACCTGCTCCTTAATAACCTGGATCAGTATTCACTTGGAGTGAAGGTGTCTGAATGAATAGTTAATGTTAACCTCTGTTTCTTTTATCATCATGGACCGGTCAGCTGATCTGGACGGTAATCAGTGGGATTTCCTACACCTGTGGAGGCTCTGGCACCCAGGGACAGAGAGGAGGAGGAGGAGGGTGGTTCTAGTAGAAAGAGGTCAAGCTCCCAAAGTAGAGAGAGACTCTAATACTGATAATAATCTCTCTCTCTCTCCCCCATGGGACTCTGGTCTCCGTCTCTTCCTCTCTCGCAGGTCACAAAATGTGTTCGCTGTTCGCTGCAGCTTGCTGTTTTAAGCGTATGTCTGCTCTAGTATATTCAGAATTTTACCTTCTTATTAGGGCTGAACAATTAATCAAAATATGATCAAAACCACAATATAGCACAATATGGCACAATAGTGTGCAATATCCATTCTACTACTATAGCTACAGTAGTGCTGATGATTCCCTGGCTTACACATTTTTTTTCTCCAGATGTTTGGGACATTCCCACAAATATGGGATTTATACCTTTTTCAGTGAAAATGAAAATTGTGATGCAAATTGATAATTCCCACTAATAGTGATTCATATCATGATTGTCATTGCAATATCTGTCTAAATAATGGCAATGAAATTGCCTACTGTATTTTACATTTCTCACATTGTCCCTTTAGATGTTTTAGTCGTATATTTTTCATGCCAGTTGCAACTTAACCTTCTCTAAATGAGATTTGCTGATGTTTACAGAACACCACAGGATCTAAAGCAAACCATTTTACAGATAACTTACAGGCTTAAAGGTTAGAATCATGTTGGAATTCTGGTTTTTCATTCACATTAAAACATTTGATTTAGATAAATCTAATCATTGAGAAATCGGCTTCACGACAGATCTTCCACAGATGTTGGATTTTAATTAAAGTAAGGAATTATCTTCCTTTTTTTTCTGCCTCTCTTTTTCTATTTTGGTACATCGACCCTATTCTGAAAACCTAGACGGTGATGACAGTTACCAAAATCAAACGTTTCTCCTTCTGAAACTCACGTCATGGCAAAGCTTGTGGTTTTATTGATTTTAAAAAGTGTGTTGGTCCGCGGTAGTCTGAGCCCGGCTCTATTTATACTGCACCCTGCTTCCCAAACCCATCCAGCCACAGATTGAATTCTCTGAGAGCATCAAACCGGTCTGATCTGGCTCATCCTGAATAATTGATTTGCTTGCCGAATTGATTCACTTTTCTTTAACTTTTTTTTTTTATAACAGCTGCGTCGGAAAAGCTTTCTGTCACGCTAGGCTACATGCTCGGCTTCATGCTTGCCTGCGAGTTCATCACTACCGGCGTGGCTGCAAACACCACATGCTAACGTTTTGTGTGGCTACTCCGGTGTTCATCCCGTGCTTTGACTATTTTCTGCCTCACTTAGTCGCTTTGCATAAAAGTGAAGATGAGAAGAATGCAATGTAAATGCAAATGAAGTGGTCTCACCAGGTTGGCCAGGATGTAGTGGTATCCTCTCACGTTCTTCCCCAGGACCACCACCTTGAGATAAGAGATATAAGATATCAGAAACCACGGCATATTGGAAATAACCTGGGACTCAGCTGGAAGAGAAAACCACATGCTGTTACACCTGCCATTTGGGAGGCATGGAGCGAGAGAGGGGTGAGGGAGGGAAGAGTGGGAAACAGGGATGGGGGTGGGGGTGAGGGAGGGAAATGGAGAGGGTGAGGGGAAGT
>PIJE02000018.1:721142-778642 GCA_002895965.2 Coryphaenoides rupestris
ATCGTGGCGGGGGGGTTTGGGTGCCCCCGTGACCCGGGGAGCTGTGTTGTCCGGGGCATTAGCCCCTGGAAGGGTCTCCCGAGGCAAAGTGGTCCCAGGGGTGAGCGGAGCTGTCCTGAGCGCCACGAGGGTCGGAGCCGCTAGTGGAGGAGTTAACACCACAAATAGTTTGTTAGTTAACGATGAAAACCACGCGGAATGTCTCCGTGTTGTGTGTCGTTTGTGTGCTAAGATCCTGTCGTTCTTCTTTTATATGCTCCATCTTGGTTCATGTCAATATAAGTTGGTGAATGTGGTATTCTTTTGATGTTAACGTGTTAAAACGTTGACGAGTGACTTGTTGTGTTGTAGCAGTATTCTCACAAACTGGCGGGAAGTCCTGACGATGCAAAATGGCGGCTCAGATATTTTACTTGTTTGCTACGTTTACTACGTTGTTTATTACGTTGTTTATTAAGCCTGTACACCCTAGTCTTAGTAAGGGGTAATTGCTTATGTTTCATGGTTAAAGATCCATTAGTGCAGTGTGTTATAATGTAATACTAGTAACGATATCAAGCAGCATATAGCCTATACAACAGTATGTGTATGTAATAGATGTATGTTTGTATGTTAATCGACTTGTTGAGGGAAAACGTGAGGAAACAAAAGGAGATATAGAGAGTATGTCTCAATACATTGTGGAGCGCAGCTGTCCTGAACGCCACAAGTGTCATGGCGTCTCTTCATGTTTCTGTTCTACTGAATCTATCATCGCTATACGTGCTCCCATTCCTGGGACCTGGTACACATTTGAAAGCTTAAATTCACATATAATGGAGAAGCGGCGCCATATTATACGGTACTATTCACTGGTCACTTAATACTCCGGAGGTATTACAGTCTTCTGGTTCTGGGTGTGTTCTGAGGCAAGGCAGTGGGCGCGGGAATCATTCAGCCAAACACCCAGAGACCAGCAGCACGGGTCTCCTCACGGCCCGTAGACTGTCTGTCTGTCTGTCTGTCAAGCTATCTATGTGTCTGTCTGTCTGTCTGTCAAGCTATCTATGTGTCTGTCTGTCTGTCTGTCAAGCTGTCTATGTGTCTGTCTGTCTGTCTGTCAAGCTATCTATGTGTCTGTCTGTCTGTCTGTCAAGCTATCTATGTGTCTGTCTGTCTGTCTGTCAAGCTATCTATGTGTCTGTCTGTCTGTCTGTCAAGCTATCTATGTGTCTGTCTGTCTGTCTGTCAAGCTATCTATGTGTCTGTCTGTCTGTCTGTCAAGCTATCTATGTGTCTGTCTGTCTGTCTGTCAAGCTATCTATGTGTCTGTCTGTCTGTATGTCTATCTGTCTATCTATATATCTGTCTGTCTATCTGTCTGTCTGTCTGACAGACAGTGTGATAGAATGTAACTTAGATGTTTGAGTGTGGATTACAGGTGCAGCGCTGCCCAGCCAACAGTAATCCTGACAAACCAATAATCACCTTCAGTTAATGATTGATTCTTTTAAGCCCTTGTTCAGTTCCAGGTCTGTTTCCTGGTGTGATCCTGGTGTGATCCATGGTGTCTCTGGCAGCGGGGATCCACTTTAAAAGCTGACTTTACAGTGTTTGTTTGTGTTGTTATTTGGGTCATTGTTGTCTTCTCTGTTTCTTAACTCTGAAAAGTGTTTGGTAGTTTTCTTCACCTTTAAAGTAAAAGTGTTTTCTTAGCTTTTCTTCCAGTTGTATTCTGATACTCTGGGAGTCACATGATTTCACCACAGACAATACAAAGTACAGCAGTACTTTATAGCCCTGAAGTAACCCTTGAGTTGGACTTTATAAAACCTTTGCTCTGTCTTATCTTCTCATTTCATCCAGTGATAGCTGGGTATTCTGGTGGAAGCCCCGCCCTGACGGAGGCCGTTTGGAACACCATCATAAAGGTTTTACACAGAGTTAGATATTGTTCAGTCTTCTTCCTCACCTCCTCAGTCTTCCTCACCGAGGAGCCCAGAAGCTCAGTCTTTACTCTCAAGACCTTTAGAACCATTTCAATGTTCTGTCTCTTTTCTAAACACCTACTTTGTGTGTTTTTGGTGGACATCTGAATCTCTTCATTGAAGGGATCCTCCTTTCCTTGCATTTATACTTTTATATTTTATATTTTCATGCTACACAGGGCTGCGCACGTTTCCATCACGGAGAAGATAAGGTACAGTTTACTACATTTCATATTTTCTTTCGATTATTGCTAATTTATTATTCCTATATTACCATATTCTTTCTAAATGAATCCGTTTCCATTCCAAGTTTGGTGTTTCCAGGTTTAAAATAAATGATCTCAGTGAGAGAACCGGTTTTAATAAAGGAATATGGTTCATAACTTCAATAACTAGTTTCACCATGTTGAGGTCATTTTTATATGGAACCTCTGGTCCAGGAAGACTGGACCAGAGGTGATGAGTTTAATCTGTAGCATTAATTACTTATTGATGAGTTTATGACGTCTATAATGGTTTAGTACACTGATCTTTAGACTCTTGATGCTTTTCCTGTAAACAGTAAAGGTTCAAGTGGGAGCTAAAGAAAAACCTGTATGTGATATAGACATAGATAGTGATAGCGTATATATTTATCAGACAGGATGAAGATGTGAAGTCTTGATTTCACATTCGGTCTTCAGGTAGAATCCACAGAAGCAACATGTAGTCGTGTGTTTGTGTCCAGGAGTCCGGTCTACTATGGATGAGGAGACAGAGGAGGGGGGTCCTACCTCTAAAACCCCTCTGTCTGGGGAACATGGCCGCCAGAGCAAAGCTGAGAGGTAAGAAGAGGATCTCTAACTGTCTGTGACTGTTGTCCATCTCAGAGCTCAGCAGTGAGACATCATGACACCTTCATGAGTCTGAGTAAAAGCTCTGTGTGTGTGTTGTGTTGAAGGCCAGAGCAGCAGGAGAGAGCAGACCCCCCTGGACCCAGCTGGGTCTCCATGAAGAGTGACCGGTCTATGGGTATTCCTTTTAACTTTAAAGATGGAACTCAGTCTACTGAGAAAAGGTAAAGATTTATCAGAGATTGTAAATATACAGCATCGATCATACATCCATAAAACCTGGTTCTTGTTTTTCTAGAAGAGTCCAGCAGGAGACAACAGACCCCCCTGGACCCAGCTGTGTCTCCATGAAGAGTGACCGGTCTATGGATATTCCTTTTAACTTTAAAGATGGAACTCAGTCTACTGAGAAAAGGTAAAGATTTATCAGAGATTGTAAATATACAGCATCGATCATACATCCATAAAACCTGAGAAAAGGTAAAGATTGCGTGCGTGTGTGTTTACTATAAGTGCAAATAAGCAAAAGCCCAGATGTAGATTCCGGGGATGAACTTGTATTCACATTTATTTACACATGCGCTCAATGCCTGCCTGGTTTCTACCTGTTCCACCTGTGGTCTCAGGCAGCACACACCGTCATCTCCTTCTCCTCCTCTAGAGGGAGCCCTGACTCACAAAGTGAAAGCTCACTAAACAAGCAATGGAATCAGAAGTCAACTAGAATGCAATAATATAAACTGATATGCAGTAAATTAACGGTGTGTTGCATAACACAATAAATATATTCTATCTGGCTCCTATACAGACAAGTTGGTTGTTATCTGACCGTGTGTGTGTGTGTGTGTGTGTGTGTGTGTGTGTGTGTGGTGTGTGTGTGTGTGTGTGTGTTCTCCACAGACAACACCATCAGAGGTCAAAGACTACCAGTGCTCAGTCTGTCCAGCAGTATCCAGCAGAGCTGATCAAGGTGTGTAAATGTCCAACAAGACATTTGACCTGAGCTCTGCATGAACATTAACTATCATCTCTTGTGGTGCTCATGGTCTCCAGGCGTCCCTCTGTGGACCAGCAGGACCTGAGTCTAGGACAGACTCTTCTGATGTCCTCAGTGAGCTCAGAGTAAAGTTCTCCTTGATGTTTGTTCTGTTCCAGAGGGCTGAGGAGGACGCATACGTCTGCTGATGAAGTACCATTTCAAGAGCTCTAGAGTAATCAGTTCTGACTTGATATTTTGTTTGTCCTCACGAGAGCTTGTATAGAAAGCAGGACAACGAACATAACCAATAACGCTCGTAAGTTGAATCTTCTATATCAGAAGATGACTGGAAGATAAAGAATTGAGGCTTCTCTTCCTACATAATCCAATCAACTGCTCATGATATTAGTCACATGAGAGAAGGTAAGGAAAGAGTAGGCAAGGTGTTGTCGATGCGATAAGGAAGAAGTGAGAACAGAAACGAGAGAGGTCGTCGACAGGCGCGCATAGAATCAGAAGGAATAGTGATGTAGGAATTCATCAGCTAGAAGCACTGCTGGGAACCATGATGGAGGATGAACCAGGAGGACTGGCGACGCATCGTGTGGTGTGCGAAGTGGGCCAGCGGTATAGTTCTACGTTACTAATGAGAAATGAAAGAGAAGTAAGACTCTGAAATTTTGAAAGAACATGAGAATGACTACTAGAAATAATAGATAGAAATATGGTGATTGTTAGTAAAGGGATGCACCGGTGATCTCAGAGTATTACGCGCTAGTTCAAAATCCTGATGCATGTGTAGAAATTACTACAAGAGCTCAAGTGAACTGAAATAGTCAAGCAGCTTATGGAGAAAGATGAAATGGTTCTAGTGCGCCAGCTAAGCACTACGTATCAAGTATCCAAGTCAATCTATCCAATAGACAGAAGTCAAACAGATGATGATGACAGAAAAAAAAATTCCTTAATAGAAAGTTTAGAGCAAAGCTTAAGAACAACCGTTCACATTAGTATGTAACCTTCTCTGACCAATGGGTAAGACTATGATGCTGACGATACCAAATACCGCATACGCGAGCAGTTATATAAACTCCAAAACCGATAATACAAGTTCTATGATCAGCACATAAAAAACATAGTATATATTATATTGTTATCTGGTCTGGAGGTGGGAGGAAGATCGAGGAATGATGGGTCTTTGACTCTCGTATAACTTAGGGTTCTTGTGATAGGGGATAAGGGAACAGCGTAGCTCCGAAGAGTTAATTAGGTAGCGGTTCTTGAATAGGTGGTGGGTAGGGTTAATGCTACACACCGGTTATAGTGTATGATGGGGACAGTAAGTATCGAACACGTGACACGCAAGCATCCCAAATCTAAATAGTCTCACGCCCTTAGCAAAAACTGCTGATCAAAGAAAAGAAATGAAGAGATTAAAGCCGAGTTTATCGAAAATTGTATACTACTGAACACAGTGAATTCACAGAAATAAACATGACATTATGTATATCTTTGTAATAATATCTATTCTAATATACTTTCATTGATAATTAAGTGGAATATGAGTATCGTAACCACAAAAACAAAACTTAATACAACACACACTATAATGTTAACTAGACTTAAATTAATGTTTTAATCCTCGTTAATTGGTGGGTCCCCACTAAATTCTACGCCCATGCTCGGTACCATGCGCAGTTGCTATTAAACATCCATAAACGACAACTCGGTTGCATCTCTTTATTTCAATATTCCTTGGCTAAGAATATTACAAGGTTAACGTTGCGTTGCCAAAGTGGTATCGGTGCGGTTGTATCGGAGTAGTTTAACGAGTACGAGTACGAGTACATGAGCACAGTATCGGACCGATACCGAATACTGGTATCGGTATCGGTGCATCCCTAGTATTTAATGTCATAAAACACAATATGTATAAAATTGTTTACTCTTGTTTGTTTTATTCTGACTAAATTAGATTATGGTATATGTCTGCATTTCTATCTTGTAGAGATATCTTTCCTCCTGGAGGTTAAATGATAAATCATATTGCTGTGTAAATATCATGTATAATATATGTCTTCTGTTGTTTTCTCATGTAGAAACTGCTGCTGTCGAGTGCCAACATAAACTCAAGTCTCATCTGATGCAGAAGTTCAGGTGTGTGTTTGAGGGAATCGCTAAAGCAGGACAGCCAACAGATCTGAATGACTTCTACACACAGATCTTCATCACAGAGAGAGCTTGTGCTAACCTTAATAGATTTGAACTACACTAGCTTGTGCTAACCTTAATAGATTGAACTACACTATCTTGTGCTAACCTTAATAGATGACTACACTAGCTTGTGCTAACCTTAATAGATTGAACTACACTATCTTGTGGTAACCTTAATAGATTGAACTACACTAGCTTGTGCTAACCTTAATAGATTGAACTACACTAGCTTGTGCTAACCTTAATAGATTGAACTACACTAGCTTGTGCTAACCTTAATAGATTGAACTACACTAGCTTGTGCTAACCTTAAAGATTGAACTACACTAGCTTGTGCTAACCTTAATAGATTGAACTACACTAGCTTGTGCTAACCTTAATAGATTGAACTACACTATCTTGTGCTAACCTTAATAGATTGAACTACACTATCTTGTGCTAACCTTAATAGATTGAACTACACTATCTTGTGCTAACCTTAATAGATTGAACTACACTAGCTTGTGCTAACCTTAATAGATTGAACTACACTAGCTTGTGCTAACCTTAATAGATTGAACTCTGTATCATGGCTGTACTTGGTGTTATTTTTAAAGCTGTGTTGGCTAACAAATATTTTTAGATCCTCCATGCTCCAGTTTCAGCCTCGCTGGAGACGCGAGGCATCGAGTGCCGAACACCTCAGATCCACTGCTCTGGAGAGGGAGGGCTGCTGCACAGCCAACACTCATGAGTGTTTTTTAAAGTGCCAAATTAAAAGCAGCAGACCATGTACACACCGTGGCGCTGATGATATCAGGAAGCACTTCCGATTTTAACGGGGTGAGAAGAAAGGTCTGGCCACGGCAGCTGGGCTCAGAGGATGAGAGAAAGGTTTTCACACAGGTCAGACCCTTCGGTCACTTCAGCCTCGCTAGGAGGGATGCATATCACATCCCATCAGATCTGGGAACCGCCGTGTGCGGCTACTTTTTAACATAAGGAAGTACTACTGCATACGCGCACATCGACAACGACAACGGCAACAACAACAACAACAACATGACAAGGGATTTGTGTTCTTCAAATCGGAGCGGTGACGTAGCATCTGAGTAGGTGTACACAGCAGTCCTATGCTATATTAGAACACCCCGAGTGTGACGGTTCCCATTAATGGTCGTGACTTAATGTGCAGAAGACGCACCCATTCACAAACATCAGAGTTGAAGGGGGTTAAAGGACGCTGTGATGTCATCGGCGTCCCAGGGGGAGGGATTGGTCGGTTTGGTAAAGAGAGAAAGAGAGAGAAGGATGAGAGACAGAGAGAGAGAGAGCTGAGGACCTGAGAGAGGCCTCTCAGAGTAACATGAGGGTAACATGAGTAACATGTTTAGTATGGACCTTTCGATGTAGGTGGTGTTAATATGTTGAGCTGGGATCTGGAGAGCAAGACCGTACCTCGTATTCATCTAGACGAGAATAAATTAAACAATATGATGTCAAGAGATGGAGAGCTAGAGCTGTCCGACTTAGTTTGAGGAGAGAGGGAGGGAAGTAAGAAGGAGAGAAAGTGAGGTAGAGAGAGAAGTCGAGGGGGAGGAAGAAGTAGGGAGGTAGGGCGAGAGGTAGAGAGGGGGAGGAAGAGAGGGAAAGGGGTAGAGAGAGAAATAGGGAAAGTGCAACTGTCTCGTGAATATCATCTTGAATCGATAACGATCTTCCTATGAATGTCCAAACAGCTTAATCTGAAAGAAGCTTCCTCACTCTCTTTTTTTTTTTTATTGAAACATTTTCTCCGTCCCGATTGGCCCAGGACCAACACTCTGAAACACTTTTATCTGATTGGCCGAGGGCAGGCAGGCTGTGTTGGCGCGACAGAACCATCAGAACCATTAATCTGAGTTCTCCCAGAGGGGAAGGAGTCGAGGGGAGGGGGGGGGGGGGGGGGGGTTAGTCAGGGTGGTTATGGGGGCTGCAGTGTTGGACGTCTGCCCAGGAACCTTCCAGACTCCAGAAGAATCACCCTCCCCCCCCTCGCTCTGATGGAGACATGGTGTTAACCATCCAGTTACAATCCAATGTACCACCGTCTGTGTCTGTGTGTGTTCCTTCAGTACACATCAACAAGCTAGAGTGTATCGCTGGGGTGTTTGCACCCAGCCGAAAGGGAGATCTCCATTGTTACCCAGTCTATTTGGAAGTGCTCTACCATCTCCTGGGTCTGTATTCATGGTCACAACCTCTCCTCAATCGCTGAATATTAATTAATCCCTTTAACTCATGCAGTCTATTCTGAAAACGTTGTGGAACATTTCCTGCATGGTTCTTGTGTGACTGGGAACATTCCTCAAGACCTAGTAACATTTGCGTAACATTGACGCAATGAGACGCTTCCACATGGAGCGAGCAAACTTTCAAAATCTCTGCAGCCCAGGGGTTGAGAACCACTGGTCTAGTGGGTTCTGGGTTCAATCCCAGAACCCTATTCTTGTCCGGCCTCCTTAGAAACAGCAGACACAGAAAATACATGAACTGATCTCTTCCTGAAGTCACATTAAATAGGCCAGGCTGGTGGATTACTTCATAACACAGGTTATTTTAAACATAAAGTAATTTAATGTAAGTCAGGTCCTGTAATCCCGGGAGTCAAGCAACCCAAAGGTCTCCCAGGCCGGCATCCACATCAGAACAGGTTGCTGAGTCTCGGCTGAGACACTGTGAGGACAGCGGGTGGTTGGTGGGAACAGTGACATGTGGAAGGGCTGGCCTTGCTAGCAGCACAAAAGCTATGACAATGTGAAAGATAGGAGAGCCATGCTCCAGGAGGAGGTGTGAGGGAGCCTGGGCAAAATGGGAAGGAGCGGTGGAGCAAAAGGTGTCATGGTCCGATCTTCAGAAAACAGAGCCCCAGAATTTCTTCATGCAGGCTGTGTATGACATTCTACCAAGCCGTCCAAGTTGCATATCTGGGGGAAAGTGGAGTCACCAGCATGCCCTCTGGGCCAGAGGAGAGGTACCCTGGAGCATGTTCTCAGCTGCTGCTCCAAAGCCCTGGGGGAGGGGCACTACCGTTGGCATCAAGTCCTCAAGGTCATCGCTGAGTCCATCAACAGCAGAATCGACAGCAGAATCAACCACGAGCATGAGTGCATCCGCCCAGCGAAGAAAAACATTGCTTTCATCAGAGCTGGTTAGAGGCCCACAGCAGCTTCCAGGACCTCCTCCTCTAGCCTGCTCTCAGCAACACAAGACCAGGGGCTGATGGTTGACCCGGGGAAGCAACTCAAGTTCCCGGGAAAACGTCGCTGCCACAACCTTGAGGACGAACACGGCACTGCTCTCGGAAGCCTCAAAGGTCAGATCATCCTCTTGCAACTCACCGTGGTCTTGGGAAGGGCCGCATAGAGGACGCCAACGAGAGGAAGGGAGGTAAGTACACTGGTGGAGCAGTGCTGATCCAACGTGTGGTGAGGTGTGAACCCATCGAAGCACAGTGCAGAATGTTCACTGGCCAGTCCCTCTGTAGGGCCTACAACATGCTGGGCATCAAAGGAGCAAGCAAGCAATGGGCCACAGAGATGGTCCCAGAGGCAGCCCCGAGGTGGCTTTGGATCAGGAGAGGACAGTCCTGGGTGAGGTAGCCCTACCTGGACACAAGCTGGGACTTCACCCAGGACCCAGCATACAACACTGACATCCAGGTATGTAGTGATCTACTGTATATATCTATTCTATATAAAACCTCTCCTCATTTGAATACATCCCTCGAGGTGAAGATATGAAGTAGGTACGTACACACACACACACACACACACACACACACACACACACACACACACACACACACACACACACACACACACACACACACACACACACACACACACAAACTACCTTGCAGTGGTCAAATCCCTCCAGACTTCTACTGTTTCATTCATCCTCTCTCGCTCTCCCTCTCTCATTTTCTGTCATATTCCCTCTTTCTGTATCTCTCTCTCTCATATCTTCCTTGCTCTGTCCTCATTTTCTCTCTCTCTCTCTGTGCCCCTCTTTTTCTCCCTCCCTCCCTCCCTCCTTTGTTCCCTCCCTCCCACCCCGGTTCCAGTTCCAGTCCTAGTTCCCATCGGTGTGCTTCAGATTACTGCTAAACAGATGAGCTAACCTGTAGGAACACACGCTGAGGCGAAGGAAAAGAGTGTCACATTGTTAATGACAGCTTCCTAGAACAAAGCAGAAAACACAATCCTTGTCTTCTCTTCTCTAGAGCTACTCTGCACTCTTTCCAGCTGGTTTTTAGAAATGAGATCGCATCGGACTTTTATTTTAAGGAAGTATTAATCGTATGCTTTGATTGTTCTCAGCCTCACCTCTTAGTCTGTTTGGATAACAGTCTGCAGAATGACGACAAATAGAACAAGACTTTACAGTTACAGACTTTGCAGACTTTATTTTTCAATTGGTTTTCCTTTGTTTCACTCTTGGTTTTATTGGCGCATTTTGGTCCATTGGTCGGGACTGTCCTCCTGTCCGTAGTGACTGGAGTCGGATGTTTACTGTGTCGACCTCAGCCATGTCTAACTCTGTATGTCTCGTGGTAAGAGTAGTACAGAGTTGTGCTTCTCAAAAACACAAGAAAACGAATTGCCCCGTCCAAGATGGCGGCTAGGCAATGCCTGTGTTGTGGGTAAGGCTATATATTGTCTATTTATAGAGGGGTCATTGTTTTGTCTGTTGTGGGACAGAGTGCCCTACTTCCACCAGCAGAACATTAAAACAGTGATGACGTCACCTGTCACATGACTACTCCCACCTCGGGAGAAGTAAAACATCTGGGGAGTTGCAGACGGGACGACAGCGGTGTTCTCATTCTTATTGGACCAGCCCTCATAGTCGTGGTTAGGGTCATAGGCCACTGTTAGGGGTCAGGGGTCACTGTGTGATTGTTAAGTTTGGAATTGTAATTAGTGAGAAAGTGTTAGAATGATTTGCACCCACACACACACGCACACGCACACACACACACACACACACACGCAATAAAGGCGCACGCACACACATGCAGTTACACACCGAAGCACATAAACACGCATGAGCACAAATGGATGCGCACACACACACATGCACAGTCAGCAAACAACAGAGGGTTACAATGTGCCTTTGATTAATGATTACCGATGAGCTGGCAAAACACACACACACACACACACACACACACGCATACACTGTAATTATTCTAGTTTTACTCCTGCTTGCCTCTCTTCAGGCCCAGTCCTACTGTAGTAGTACTGTTCACTTTCTTCAGTATAAAGTACAGTGTATTACAGTGTAAAGTGCTGTGTATTGGAGTGTAAAGTGTACCTGCTCCAGAATAAAGTAGAGTGTATTGCAGTATAAAGTACTGTGTATTGCAGTATAAAGTGTACCTGCTCCAGCATAAAGTACAGTGTATTGCAGTATAAAGTACTGTGTATTGCAGTATAAAGTGTACCTGCTCCAGCATAAAGTACAGTGTATTGCAGTATAAAGTACTGTGTATTGCAGTATAAAGTGTACCTGCTCCAGCATAAAGTACAGTGTATTGCAGTATAAAGTACTGTGTATTGCGGTGTAAAGTTTACCTGCTCCAGGATGGAGCTGATGCGGCCCACCTCACAGTCTATGAGGAAGCGTTTCTCCTGGCGGCGGTCCATCTCCTCGATGATGCGTCGGTACTCCAGCGGGTCGGCCATGTTGCCCACGGAGCGCGCCGTCACCTGCCAGTTGTTGGCCACCGCCGACTCCATGATGGCCTGCAGGATGCTGAAGCCTGCCGGAGGAAGAGGAGCAGGGTCTTCATCGCCGAAGGGTAAGGTGCGTCTCGGAACGCGCATTTTTTTATTTGTTATGTTTAAAATACCATGAAAACCGGAAATTTGAATTTTCTTTGTATGCGTGTTTTTTTGAATGAATGTTAAATATTAAAGAAATTGGAATAGTCTTTCAATGAAATCTAAAACAGCATGAACGACCAATCTCTTCTGTTCTGTGTTTGCTGTATGGATAGTCAGACATGTCACGTTAGTGTTTCACATTTTTCCTCAAAATAAATGGATGGGATCCTTGACTAGCGTAGGTGTTCCCATGGTTACCAGTGTAGGAACTCTTAGCAAGCGAGATGTGCTTAGAGTCCGGCCCCCCCCCCCAACAACACAATTGGTCAAAAGAAGGGGGGTGTGAAAGGAAATTAAACACCTCGTTTCCACACGTTTCAGCGGCCTTCAGACGTCACCACTAATTTATTCAAATGTATTCAAACTGATTTATTGAAATGTATGCTTTGTGACACAATATTCCACGCGGAGACGCGTTCTAGAATTATTTCTACAAGAACATAAAAGTGAGTGTGGCTTCACCACGCCTTGTTGAGATGGCTTAGTTTGATCACGTATTTAAAGCATTTAAGAGGCGGCTCTGGTCTCCGGAGCCAGACTATTCATTTGTGCAAATCAATTCCGCTGACGATACTACTAGCCATCTACAATCTGTTCACAAATAAAGAAATATGTGAATTAGTGGTGGACAGATTGTTGTAGAAAGGTGAAGTGGGCAAATGAGACATCTGCTAAATGATAGATTAGACCACATTACTCCCACACTGTGGAAATAGATCAGCAGGTGAACGGGTTGTCCTGCTCGTGGTTAGTTAGCTCTCAGCTAGCCCTTATAGAAACAACAGTGGATTTACATTTATTAGTATTTTACTGTTTCATTTTTCTGGGAGTGTATTTAAAAATAAAAATCAGATCAGCAGGAAATCCCTGTAATACGACGCCAGCCTTCTGGTTGAGCAAGACGATCAAATGATGAATTACTGAAAGATGTTAATATGAATCAATATTCATTCATATTTAATATTGATGAGAAACAAGGCACCCTTCATAGATGTTGAGTTTCACTAAAATATTAAAATGTGTAAAATCCAGTTTTTATTGTTTTTCTTTTGGAACCTATGTGCAATACAACATACTGAGCTGAGCAATGACCAGGTACCCTAGTGTAGCTGTTAGCAGTTAGTCTAGCGTAGATTTGACTATTTAGCCCAGGCTAAGCATAACAAGTTAGCCTAGCATAGCTATAACCTGTTAGCCTAGTATAGCTTACCCTTCCCAGTGAAGTCTTCAATAAACCTCCCAGAACTCCCACTGGGCTTTCCGCTAGCCTTCCAGCCGCTGATAAAACCGCTGATTCAATAACATTATGTATATTATTACCCAGCTGGGGCTGAATGGGCCAAGGTAGATTATGCAAATTATGTCAGATTATGTAAATTAGGATGTTCATTACCCCCTCCTTCCCAGACCCCCACACCCCAGTGCCACGACAGTCCCTGGCTACTTGTCTTTTAATATCTGGTGCAGTTTGTTCAACTACCTGATCTGATTGGCTGAAATGACCTTAAGGTGGAGAGACAGGGTGGTGTGTCCAGCGCCTCCGTCTCTTCCACCACTGGAGTAGGCGGAGGTGGGAGGTACAGGTCTCTAGCTTTAAGAGACAGACATCTGTAACTGGGAGTCATACCACTAGCTGGGAGAGATCGACGTTTCTTTCTGGGTGAGACAGATATCCCTCACTGGGGGAAACAGATATCTCTAGCTGGGGGAGACAGATCTCTCTAGCTGGGAGAGACAGACATCTCTGGATGGGAGAGACAGACCTCTGGCTGGAAGGGACAGACATGCCCAACTGGGAGGGACAGATAGCTCTGACTGGGAGAGACTGAATTATCTAGCCAGGATAGACAGACATATCTAGCTGGGAGAGACAGACATCTCTTGCTGGGAAAGACAGACATTTCTGACTGGGAGAGACAGACATCTCTTGCTGGGAAAGACAGACATATCTAGCTGGGAGAGGCCGACATCTTTCTCTGGGAGGGACAGACATCTCTGACTGGGAGAGACGGACATCTCTTGCTTGGAGAGAGAAACATCTCATCGTCTCTCTGGCTAGGAGAGACATGCATCTCTGGCTGGGAGAGACAGATGCTGTATCTCTGGATGTGAGAGACAGACATCCCTCGCTGGGAGAGACAGATATATCTAGTTGGGAGAGACAGCTGGGAGAGAGAGACATCTCTGGCTCGGAGAGACAGACATCCCTCGCTGGAGATGGTGTTCACTGGCAGGGGGGAAATGAACAGTGTAATGTCAGCACTTCCTTCTGCACAGCAGGATGTAATATATATATATCACGTAAACATCACATAAATAACTTCAATATGATCCTCTGTGCTTACCAAAGGAACTGGGAAGATTCAGGAACAATTCCCATTTGAGGGTTTTTGTTTAGCTCATGAAAAAGTGAAAACATGACCCTTGGTACTTACAGAAGCAGCTGAAAGAATTTGAGAAATCCCTTTCAGTTTTTTCTTGTTTCACTTTTTTACATAAAATATATAACTTTTACATCATCCTCGTGCCGATAGAAGGATCTGGTAAAATTCAGAAATTATTCTATTTTTGAGTATTTTACTTTCTCTGTGTTGGGATGATTAACTGTGCTGGATGTCTCTGAGTTCCAACCTTTCCAATGTGGTGAACTTGTGTTTGGTCGTTAAGGAGAAAACTCAACCTGTAGCAAAATAAAAATCCATACAGAAGTACTCAGCAGATCAGTCTGGCCTCGGCTCGGTTAAGATTAAATAACCTAGATGCTCTCTTTGTTCTTGTTGACGTCCTGGAAGTCAAGCAAAAGCATACTCTCCTGTGAAAAGCCTTCTGGGCAGATTTCTGTTCATCTTTTAACAGGTCTGGTAGAACCTAGTGACTAGAACATGTTCAGAGTACAGAGAGAGGTCTGGTAGAACCTAGTGACTAGAACATGTTCAGAGTACAGAGAGGTCTGATAGAACCTAGTGACTAGAACATGTTCAGAGTACAGGAAGGTCTGGTAGAACCTAGTGACTAGAACATGTTCAGAGTAAAGAAAGGTCTGGTGGAACCTAGTGACTAGAACATGTTCAGAGTAAAGAAAGGTCTGGTAGAACCTAGTGACTAGAACATGTTCAGAGTAAAGAAAGGTCTGGTGGAACCTAGTGACTAGGACCTGTTCAGAGTACAGAGAGAGGTCTGGTAGAACCTAGTAACTAGAACATGTTCAGAGTACAGAGAGAGGTCTGGTAGAACCTAGTGACTAGAACATGTTCATAGTACAGAGAGAGGTCTGGTAGAACCTAGTGACTAGAACATGTTCAGAGAACACAGAGAGGTCTGGTAGAACCTAGTGACTAGAACATGTTCAGAGAACACAGAGAGGTCTGGTAGAACCTAGTGACTAGAACATGTTCATAGTACTTTACCATTTAGTCGTTTTCCATGACTTTGTGAGCAGATGGTTGAACTGGCAACCGCCAGCAGGCAGGTCAGACACAAGGACAAGGACATGGACACGCTCCCTAACGACAACCGCAACCTTGTTCAACACACTCACACAAGAACACACACACACCTCCACCATATTGTCTAATCTTCACATTCATGTTACTTGTATGAGAAGTTCTGCAGCTCCTCCAGTGCTGATCGTAAGCTGTCCTTGTTCTCAGCCTCACTTGGATGAAAGCGTCGTCTCCTGAACGACTAAATGAAGGTGTATTCGACGACTACTACTTAAAAGTGTTATATCGCTGTGGAAATGAAAGGGGGGAGAGAGAGGGGGGAGAGAGAAAGAGAAATAGAGATATGCGTTCTGAGATGCTCAGCGTAAGGGTTTCACTGAAGTCTGCATTCAAATGTTGGTAAAAAAATCATTTTTTATCCTTCTGAACAGCTGAGTTGGCATACTAAAGGCATCCACTGCTACGTGATCTGACTGTTGCTAAGGACAACCCGTCTATTATGGGATAGCTGTAGGCAGTAGGTGTGCTGCAGATACAGAGAAGGATCCAGGCTATGTTTTACACTCATATTATCACCGTGGTTACAGAGGAGAGGGTACCTCATGCCAAGTGTTCAGTGTTTCACACGTTGTGTTTGTTTGGTGTGTTTGTGTGTTTGTTCTATTTATGTTGTGCGTCTCATGTGCCCCCCCCCCCCCCCCCCTCCCCCCCGAGGGGTTCTGACTCACTCTGATGAGTGTGTACTTAGTGTGTACTGTGTAATAACACACTCACATTAAGGATATTTCAATATTTACGACACATTCATGTATATGTACATGTTTTATTTAACCTTTATTTGTGTTCAGGAAATCTCATCGAGGTTAGGAGCTCTCTTATGCAAGAGAGACCTGCAGATCATGTACAAGATACACACATGAACAGCTCACAGCCACAACTAGAGCACAACTAGAACCTTCTAGATCTCCCACCACGATCCCATCGGGAGGTTTATCAGAGAAGATCGCCGGCTTCCATGTCGTTGCACTTCATGCAGTGAAGCAAAGAGACGCACTTATAGATTATTTACATTCTGAAGATAGATACGATGGAGAGATACGCAGGCAGAGAGAGAGGTAGAGGAGAGAGAGAGAGAGAGAGAGAGAGAGAGAGAGAGAGAGAGAGAGAGGTAGAGAGAACGATGGGGATGGGGAGACGGTGGGAGGCAGATAAGAAGAGATTTATTCTGATGGATATTTCTAGTTGGTGAACCAGATAAGATCGGTCAGGTCTAATCGCTGGCTGTTGTGACCGCGTCGCTACCAGCGCTGTCTTATTTTTACTCTTAACCGAACAATCAGTCCAACAACCTTTTGTGTGGTGGCGGTTTTGTGTGTGAGGTCACGGTGCAAAGTGTGTGCTGCGTCATCGTGTTATATGTGTGTGGTGTGTGTGTGTGTGTGCGTGTGTGTGTGTTGTGAATCAGCTCACACCTCCACTGCAGAAATATCTGGAGCCTTATATAAATGATTATGAAACATGGATAATAGCTTGGTTGGTTATTGGTTACAGGTTCCAAGATGAATGTGTCAAGTAAACCCAAAGTGCTTAGAGAAGACATAGAGGTGGATTTAAACAAGACATCCTGTACGGACGGAACCTTCTCAAAGAGAACCAGAGAGACCGGGGATAGTGTTCCCAGCATGGGGGTCGGGATCCCACTTGGGGTCCCCTGATATGCATAGGGGGTCACGATGCAAAATTACTAACGTAAGCTATAGATATGCGATGATCCATTTTAGCAAAACTTTTTTTTTAAAGGTCTCGCATATATACCAAATGACAAATGATTCATAGCCATGAGCAAACTACTACTAATCTACTACTTGTGTGTAGTAGGAGAGCGAGGCGATTACGTTCACCGGGACATTGACATTACGGGCAGATCTTGATTAGGTCAAAACCATGCGTGGAGGCAGCAGATATGTTCTCGTGGTCGGGGAGTTTGACTCACAGCTGAAAGGTTCTGGGTTTCATCCCCAATGTCCCCAGACCCCTACCTGGCTCCATCATGACATGTATCTGAACTCACTGTAACTCTTTGGATAAGAGAGTCTGCTAAACGACTGAATAGTAAAATAGTGTCTGATACTAAATACTGAATACTAGATGTCCCGGGATAGATATTTACGCCATACCCCCCCCCCCCCGCTTTCTCCCAAAATTCAATCATTCATAAGATAAGCTATTTGGAAGTAAAAAAGGGTGAGAAGGAGGGTGAGTGTTGGACGGAGTGAGAGCCCTGGAGGCTGTATGTTTTTTTCCTACACGCCAGGAACACGACCGCTGGGTGCTCTGCTGAGACAGGGAGGTTCTCAATTTCGCAGATAATCATCACAGTGTAATACGTTGTTAATTTTTACGAGGCGCTTTCTAATTGACAGCAATCCCAACGCTGCTCTACGATATGTCAAAACTAAATTAAAAGTAAAACCGGAGCCTCAACTCACTGAACACATTTCGATAATAAAAAGAGAGTGTTGGCTGGCTGTTTGAAGAGCGGCCAGAGTGTGTGGCTCCCTCCAGAACCCTGAGAAGACCAGAGAATGTTGGACAATCGCCACGTTCTCTCCTCCCCCTCTCTCTGTGAACGAACCGCTCGAACCGCTCCCCACACTCTAACCGCTCTGGGTCGGGTTTACATACATTCATCTCAAACCGTGTCATGAATCATGGATTGTACATTTGGGCATGAATGTGAAATCATGTACGACGCAGTGTTAGTGTTCCATGGTTTGGGGCGGATTCACGACACAAACATACTCAACGCAACACAACTCTGCACAATACAGTGTACACGCACACACACACACACACACACACACACACACACACACACACACACACAGAACAAAGATGGTTTTCAGAGATGTTTGGTTTTGTTTCAGGCTAAAGCTGCAGGAGTCGAGGCGGCGAGCACTCATGATCCGCTCTGATCTGGTTCACCAACTCGAATAAATGCATACGATAACAACAGAATATAGCTCTCTTGTGCGCTCGTTCTCTCTCTCTCTCTCTCTCTCTCTCTCTCTCTCTCTCTCTGTCTGATAATGTAAAGAGAATAGAACTGAATTAAATGAGAATTTGGAGGGGTAAGAAAGATAGAATGAGCTCTTGATAGGGAGAATCAGAAAGGAATGAGGAGGAGGATCGGGGGGAAGGGGGGGGGGGGTGTGATTCCTCCTGGTCATTAGGGAGCCGTTGGAACCAGGAGCTCCATCTCTCTCTGTCCTCCTGCTGCCCCCAGCGGGGAGGAGGAGGAGGAGAAGAAGGAGGAGGAGGAGGAGGAGGAGGAGGAGGAGGAAGGAGGAGGAGGAGGAGGAGGACCAGGAAGAGGAGGAGGAGGAGGAGGAGGAGGAGGAGGAGGAGGAGGTAGCCAGTCTACTGAAGGAAGAGGTGTGGATGATTGATGCACCTCTCACCGGAGAAGAGGCAGCTCTGGGGACGCCAGACTCCGAGAGAGGAGGGGAACCTCTCTCTCTATCTCTCTATCTCTCTCTCTCTCTCTCTCTCTCTCTCTCTCTCTCGCTCTCTTTCTCTCTCCCATTCTCACTCCCAGTCTCTCTCTCTCCCATTTTTTTTTCTCTCTCTCTCTCTCTCTCTCTCTCTCTCTCCCTCTCTCTCTCTCTCTCTCTCTCTCGTTTAGTAGATGAGACCAACAGTGATGCATTATTATTAATATCTTCTTTTTTGAGATACATGTCATTATGGAGCAGGTAGGTTTGAGGCATCTTCCATTTACATTACACTCCCCCCTGCCCTTCCCTGTGTTTAACAGCAACCTGCTGAGTGCAGCACTTTTGTCCTCTACAGTTAATCACTTGTTTCCTCACTTTGATTACCGGCTGAAGGCAAATGTTTCCTCCAGCACCCTCGCCCCGCGTCCTCACGTGGAGAGAGAGATTAAAGCTATACTGCAGCTGTGTCATGTGGAGCCCTGATTACGACGGTATTCCTAATCAGATCTTGAGTTATTTAGCAAACAAACAGAATTGCATTGAATGCAGTCATAGTACATTCATAGTGAATATGTTCTTATTTAGTACTATGACTTGAAACTGAAAATACAGATAACCAGATACAGTAAATACAGTGAGCTAGCAGTAGACAGTGAAACCCAGGGCAGATAAAGGAGCTAGCATTAAAACATTTGTTTGCTCCTTTGAAACCTGACCATGGGAAAGACATCCCAGCATTATTTATTCAAGAGCCTTTATACTATAAGAGCCGTTTGGATGGAGGTCTTTTGTTGGAGAGATAGAGAGAGGGAGAGAGAGCACAAGAGAGAGAGAGAGAGAGAGTCAGGGAGACCACCACACACTCGATCTTGAGACCAGCAAGCATGGCTGCCGGGTCCAGAACAACTTGTGTCTGATCAATCAGACCAGGCTGCCTGCTGGACACACTGAGCAGTCCTGGTGGTGTGTTCACTTCACCCACTGGGAGACCAACTGAGGATAGTGTACTGTATGGTTCTGTATGGATAGTGTACTGTGTGGATACTTATGGATACGTGTACCTGTGTGTGATACTATATGGATAGTGCTGTGACGTGTGTGGATACTACAGTGACATATGAATAGTGTAACTGTGTGGCATGACGTATACTGGTTATTGATAGTGTTACGGTGTGTGGATACTACAGTTCGTTGGACTGTGTACTGTGTGGGATACTATATGGACAGTGTACTGTGTGGATACTATACTTGAAGTGTACTTGCTGTGGATACTATGGGTTACTGTTGGATACAGTATGAATCTGGTCGTATGGAGTGTACTAGGTTCTGTTATGGATAGTGTACTGTGTGGATACTATATGTATATTGGATAGTTATGTACTGTGTGGATACTATATGGAGTAGTGATACTGTGTGGATCAATATATGGACTAGGATACTGTAGTGGTACAATGTATGTGGCAAGTTACCGAATGTGTACCAACGTGTACACAGTGTACCAGTCTGTAGCAGAGTGTGCTAATGTGTCGCAGAGTGTACCAGGTACCAGTGTGTAGCAGTGTGTAGCAGAGTCTACCAGTGTGTAGCAGTAGTGTGTACCAATATGTAGCAGAGGGTGCTAATGTGTAGCAGAGTGCACCAGTGTGTACCACTATGTAGCAGAGTGTACCAGTGTGTAGCAGAGTGTACCAGTGTGTAGCAGAGTGTACCAGTGTGTACCACTATGTAGCAGTGTACCAGTGTGTAGCAGAGTGTACCAGTGTGTAGCAGAGTGTACCAGTGTGTACCACTATGTAGCAGAGGGTGCTAATGTGTAGCACAGTGAGTCAGGTTAGGTGTGTTGGTTGGAACATGACAGCTGAACATCTGTAATGTGCAGCCGTGACCGGGGTAGAAGTCACGTCTATCGTCTACCACAGACAATACTTGTCCTCCTACATCATTCATCCCCTGGCCGCTCTGACGCGCAGAACAATACGATGTCCTCATCATTTATTCATCTGGAGGAGGACGTTGTCTGACAGAGATAGACCAGGAGACCAGAAGGAGTTAAAGGTACTATATGTAAGAATCAAGTGCATTCTGTGCTCCGTGGGTTGAGACAATAACAATCAGAAACTAATGTTAGTTCTAATCATAATTAAACCTTGTACACATTTTAAAAAGCTATGAAATATATATTTTTTTATTATCCACGCTTACATGTCACTTTGTTCCTTTTTCCCGCGAAATCCGACCCGACTCAAATATAAGAGAAATCAGCACAAAAGCTGAACAGAGAGAGTCGGGGAAGCTCTCATGTTTTAACTTCAACCACAACCTGCTCATTAACTGGCAATTTAAAGCAATTTGTGCTGTAAAATCCTACATGTAGTCCCTATGAATGGATTCAATAATAAACAGAACTATGTCTGTTTATTATTGGGCAAACTAAACACAGTATTATGTATTGTATTATTAGGTAAAAACCATGTGTACGACATATTATTCGGTCAAAACCGTATGTATGTCATAATATTAGGTAAACAGTGCTGTGTTGTAGCAGTAGACCCTACCAGTAGACCCTACCACACGCTACCTGTAGATTAGCAGGACGCAGGTAAGTGTTGAGCCAACCGGTTCATTGGAGAGTCGGCAAGATGCTACAGCCGAGGCAGATGTTAAATGCTGACACGTTCTCTCTCTCTCTCTCTCTCTCTCTCTCTCTCTCTCTCTCTCTCTCTCTCTCTCTCTCTCTCTGAGTGTGTTAGATGATTTATACTCAATGCACCACAGGTGTGCAACCTCACTCAGCCCCAGAGCCTAATTAACCTGACTCGGGGCCAGGTGAGGCTGCTTAAACCAGCCATCCACCACACACACATTGCACATACATCCCCCCACGGCCAACTCAATTGGGCGTGGGGGGTTTAACACAGGTAAACATAGTATGTATGTCCTATTATTAGGCAAGTACACGGTACGATGTATAAAGTAAATTGGTCTTAAATGAACAGCACAATCATTTTCCCCACTAAACTCAGCCCCTCCCGTGTCCCAGTGAGGCGAGGTTGGGTTTCAGGAATGCTATCCAGACCAGTTTTAATGAGGTCAGGAAGACGCTGATCAAATACAACCTCATTCCCGCTTTCTCTGCTTTTAATACTGAAGAACGGAAGCAGAAGCGTTATCTTAAGCCGCAGTTATCAGTTTTCTTAAATAAATGGTCTAAAACAAAGCTGTGTTTAAAACTGCATGAGATATGTTGGCTAAGCTCTCTGATGCTGAGCTGCGGATCGCAGATCAAACGGCCACTGAAGCGGCGGATATAACACTTATTATATATATATTTACATATACATTTATATATATATCGTTATACATTTCATTATATAAATGAGTGAACCAGTTGTGAGCCAGTTAAGATGAAAAAAGAATGGCTGTCCTAGAAATGGCAGATGATTTAAAAATACATTGAGTGGGCAGCACTGGATTCCTAAATGAGAACAAGTTGAGAAACTAACTGCATAATAATGTATATATCATAAGAGTAAAAGAGTGAATGAGTATTTGATATTTGTTCTTGAATGTAGAATAATGTTGATATAAACGTGGACAGTAACTCCCCTGAGGTGCAGGACGGATCTTTCTGACGTCCAGGATGGAGACGGAGACAAGCAGAATGTGATGTCTTTAGTGGTCGTCCACCTCAATGCTCTCCTCTGCCTCTCCTCTCTACCTCCATCTCTCCTCCTCTCCTCTCCTCCTCTCCTCTCCTCTCTCATTTCCTCCCCTCTCCTCTCCTCACTCTTCAGTCTACTCACTCCCCTCATTATTCACCTCCTGCACCTCCTCCTGCCAACGCAAGGAGCTACTCCTCAGAGCTCAGTTGTTATCCATGAGAGGTAAAGTAGGATCAATATCGCTCAAAGGAACATATTAACCCACTTAAAGGAACTGATTTCCAAATGAACACAATGAGATATATTCAATGACATTAGCCTGGCATTAGCATGAAGTCGTGTTTCTTCCTGCTGCAGAGAAGAAAACCAGATAACTAGCACGCTGGCAAGCTCACTAGCATGCTAACTAGCGCACTAACTTGCAAGCTAACTTGCTCACGAAGTAACAAGCAAACTAGCACGCTAACTAGCATGCTAAATAGCACGCCCACGCTTGGGGAGAGCAGGAACGAAACATTTTGACAACTAATCTGTTGGTGTGTGTGTGTATTATCTCTCTTGGTGTCGTAGAGATATGTGTGTGTGTGTACCTCTCTGTGTCATACAGGTGTGTGTGCGGTATGTGTATAGTGTGGGTGTGGGTGTGAACCTCGGTGTCGTACAGGTGTGTGTGTGTGTGCCTCTCTGTGTCATACAGGTGTGTGTGCGGTATGTGTATAGTGTGGGTGTGGGTGTGAACCTCGGTGTCGTACAGGTGTGTGTGTGTGTGCCTCACTGTGTCATACAGGTGTGTGCATGTGTATAGTGTGAGTGTGTGTGTACCTCTCTCTGTGCCGTACAGGTGTGTGCATGTGTATAGTGTGAGTGTGTGTGTACCTCTCTCTGTGTCGTACAGGTGTGTGCATGTGTATAGTGTGAGTGTGTGTGTACCTCTCTCTGTGTCGTACAGGTGTGTGCATGTGTATAGTGTGAGTGTGTGTGTACCTCTCTCTGTGTCGTACAGGTGTGTGCATGTGTATAGTGTATAGTGTGAGTGTGTGTGTACCTCTCTCTGTGTCGTACAGGTGTGTGCATGTGTATAGTGTGAGTGTGTGTGTACCTCTCTCTGTGTCGTACAGGTAGACAAACTTCTCCCACTTGTAGTGGTCCAGCAGGCTGAGCACAGCGCCGCGCAGCCCGGGCCTCATCTGGATGACAAACTGCACGTCGGCGTCGGTGGGGAAGCTCGGCGTGATGAAGGATGTGTGCAGCGCGCCGCAGAACGACGTCAACGTGTTCATCGACTTCCTGTCGTAGAAACCGAAGATGGCGTAGACGCCTCGCGAGAACTGGGAGCAGACTGGAGAGAGGAGAGCGGGAGGGGGAGGTGAGAGACAAGCTAATGACATGCTAGCAACACGCTGCGGCCCCAAGCAGGTCCTCAGACGTCACTGAAGTAATGCTAAATGTAGCACCGAATGGCGGCAGCTACAGATGTAGATAAATGCAGTGGTAACGGCTGCAATCGAAGAGTGCAAAATGTAGCCACATAACCGGCTTACAGCATAGATGTAGCTCTATTTATTAACAATGCTACATGAAGCCACAGATCAGATGGCAATAATGTTTAGACTAACTGGACCAATCAGGTGTAAATAATATTTAAACCAGCAGGACCAATCAGATGGAGATAATGTTTAGATCAGCTGGACCAATCAGGTGGAGATAATGTTTAGACCAGCTGGACCAATCAGGTGGAGATAATGTTAAGACCAGCTGGACCAATCAGATGGAAGATAATGTTTAAAACAGCAGGACCAATCAGATGGAGATAATGTTTAGATCAGCTGGACCAATCAGATGGAGATAATGTTTAGATCAGCTGGACCAATCAGGTGGAGATAATGTTTAGACCAGCTGGACCAATCAGGTGGAGATAATGTTTAGATCAGCTGGACCAATCAGATGGAGATAATGTTTAGACCAGCTGGAGCAATCAGGTGGAGATAATGTTTAGATCAGCTGGACCAATCAGGTGGAGATAATGTTTAGACCAGCTGGACCAATCAGGTGGAGATAATGTTTAGACCAGCTGGACCAATCAGGTGGAGATAATGTTTAGATCAGCTGGACCAATCAGGTGGAGATAATGTTTAGACCAGCTGGACCAATCAGGTGGAGATAATGTTTAGACCAGCTGGACCAATCAGGTGGAGATAATGTTTAGACCAGCTGGACCAATCAGGTGGAGATAATGTTTAGACCAGCTGGAGCAATCAGGTGGAGACTGTTGGCTGCTGCTGCATGCAGTTCTACTGCCGGCGCTGAGCTAGGATATAAAACATTTATCTCTTGCGAACCCTCAGCCCACCAAAATAGTACTCTTTAACACATGTGAAATGGAATGGAAAATATCATACATATATACTGTATAAATATATTCATAGTGTGGTAGTGAAAGTATTTTAGAATAAAGACCGTTTGAGTGACAATGTGTTCTTGGGAGATCTTACCTTCAGCGCTCATCAGAATTATATCAATTAATGATTAACTTCAACTGTCAACCCAAAACACCAGATAATGTTATAAATGGAACACACCTTGTTTAAACACTCACACATAATTCTGCTGTGGATGTCTCCCCTGTCTGTTTGTCTGTATATCTGTCTCCCTGTCTGTCTCTCTGTCTGTCTGTCTGTCTGTGCTCTTTCTCACTGGCTGTCCTCTAAACGCCACGTTTACGCCATTCATGTCTCAGATTGAGTGGCTAAACCTCTGTCACTACATCACCCAACAGCCGCAGGTTATGATATTATATATTATAGTCGGTGGGGGAAACCAGAGAACCACATTCACGTTAACTTTCAGCATTTCATTTGTATGAAATCCGAGGGGCGTGGCGATGCGGAACACGTCATAACAAATGCCTTAACGTTGAGCATCCGGACACGGTTAGCTAGCCTAGCGAGCATACCGACCAAGACAAGACGGTACATTATTAATCCCAGATGAGACGTTCTGTACACAACACAGTCCCCCAGTCTCTTTAGCCCTGTCAGCATTCCACATAGTTCCACCTGACCACTCCCAGAGATACCGGACACACATTGGCGCTGCCGATACAATATCCAGCCTGAGATGTCATCCATGGTTTGGTTTCCAAGGTTAAGCAGTCAGCATCTCTCTACGCCGGAACTAATGAAATTACAGGTTGGGCCGAGCAAAGCAGGGAACTCTGAGAAAGTGAATGCGTCTGGAGGCGGTCACCACGGCGATAGGCATCATTTACTTTACTGCCGGGGAGGAGGAGAGACACTATAGGCCGTTTCCCCCTCTGCTGCCCCGAGCGTCCGGCAGAATACTAACCAGCACACAGCGCAGGACGGTATTAATTGATGGGAATCACAACGTAATCTTCTGTTCCTCTAGCTTCTCCAGCTCAGCTCTGTTCCTCTTAACTAGCACACATCATATCAGCCTTTATATCGCACACAGTTACAGGTTGCATCAGAATCTCTCTCCGTCCCTCTCTCTCTCTCTCTTCCCCATCTCTCTCTCTTCTGCTTCTCTGTATGTCCGCAGTCTCCAGGAGTGTTGTGGAGGAGCTGTGTCTCTACCTGACCGTACTCTAAACCAGCCGAGGTGAACCCTGGGCGCCCGCGGCACCACGCTGTGAATCCTAACTAGACAGAATGTTCTGAAGAGGCTGAGAGGGATAAGAAGAGTCCTCTGCACAACAAGCTGTTCCTCTCTGCACCTCCTGTCTGCTAGCACCATCCTCCCCTCCCCTAAGTACTACTAGTATCCTTATCCTCATACCCTCATCCCCTAACCTCATACCTAGTCCCCTAAGTACTACTCGTATCCTTATCCTCATACCCTAGTCGCCTAAATACTACTAGTATACCCTAGTCCCCTAGGCACTAGCATATTTATCCATATACCCTTGTCACTGAGGTACTGATCCTTAAAAACATGTATCTGAATTCAATGTACGTAACTTTGGATAAAAGTGTGGGCTCAATGATTCAACAGTTAATAGTCATTGGATAATCTCTGTGTAGCCATTTTCAAAACATCTGCAAAACAACATAACTGTGATTTTACAATTAAATCTTTGGGTAGATATATTACCTAATTAAATAATCTAATGAATCAAGTCAATTCTAACAATACTAATTTAACAGTTATTTGAAGAGGTTGTGGCTATATTTAACCACACTAAAGTCATCAGCGAAATCATTTACATGTTCTAAGTAATTGTACACAAAACCACTTTTCTAATGAAACCCTTCGGAACTTAATGATACAATGGCTTTCCCAGCATTAGCAGTAATGAGCTTCAGCTCACAGTGTCTTGCTATTTTACATATAGCACTCGTTTCCGTCGGTTAGGCCAGCTTGACAATCAGTGGATAAACCCTGAGGTAGGCGGTTACGTAGAGGTCTGCCAGGATAGCACATGATCTATTGCTCTAATGCTCGTATTATCTGTGCTACAGTCTCTATAATATGCTCTATATGCTGTCCTCTCTACCCTTTACGGACGACTGTCAGATTCCTGGGTGTATTGAGCATTGTTTTGGGGATCTCCTCCACGACGTTATGTTTTTGTTTTGTTTTGCGCTTAAAATGCTCATGAATAAATTATTTCAGGGCCAATGGTGGTAGTGTCTGTGGTTAGGGTGGTGGTGGTGGTGGTTAGGGTGGTGGTGGATATGGAAGTGGTGATTTTGGTGGTAGTGGGGTTGGTGTTGGTTGTGGTTAGGTCGGTGGCGGTGTTGGTGGTGTGGTGGATGGATGGATGAGACTTCATGGTTACTGACTCTGTACCCTACAGATATTCATTCTGTCCTAATATTAACACAAAACCACCAGCTACACACACACACACACACACACACACACACACACGACCACACCACACACACACACACTCTTCTCTTGTCATTTTATTTTCTCTCTCTCTCTCTCTCTCTCTCTCTCTCTCTCTCTCTCTCTCTCTCTCTCTCTCTCTCTCTCTCTCTCTCTCTCTCTCGAGGAAACTAAGCAGCCATGAGAGACCGTCAAGGCCTGAGGCGATAAAAATCGACACGGAAGAAAACACTTTAACATTTCAATGTTCTACAGAACTGCTAAACCTCCACATACACACTCACTTTGCATAGAGACACTTTACACAGAGACAAACACACACAGAGAGATCTTCATAGAGCAAAGGAATCAACTCTTACATCTTCTCCGAGTGGGAACATATCCAGTCTCAACTAGTTTCACATCAGGCCTGAGTTTATTTTAACTCGCTACTTAAACCAAATAAAACCACTGCAACCAGTATAATCTCTGTAACTCATATCTTAAATTGTCCAACCTGAAAATCTGAAATCCCCTCATTTGAATAACACAATGATTCAGAGGAATATATACCAGCAAAGCCAGCAATATTTCATCAGTGTAACATTAATCGTATATATATTCATTCATTCATACATAATCTTATCATTGTTTGACAACCGAATCTTTGTCTAAACAGAGATATCCCATAATATCAATAGATCACTTCAGACTCTTGTGATGTGAAAGGACTTGTGTGTGTGTGTGTGTGTGTGTGTGTGTGAGTGTAAGTGTGAGTGTGTGTGTGTGTGAGTGTTCACAGCTCTCTCTCCTCATCTCATCACGGTAACCGTAGACATCGCCGTGACGACAGCGCAAGAGGGGGCGCTCGTCATGTCGAGGAGGTCAACCAAAGCGACAGGACGGCAGACGCTCACGTGGCCCCCTCCCCCCCCCCCCCCCCCCACTCCACAACACACACAACAGTTGGCTTCCTTCTTCATAAACACACATATCCATGGGTCTCTATGGACAGAGACAGAGTGGGTTGAAGAGGAGAGAGATCCTAGCATAAGACCACAGGTGGGGGGACTCGAACCCGTGGCCCGCGTATGTTTAGCGTGTTAAAAATATAAAAACATTTTACAGTTTTTAGTCAACGATGTACGAAAATAAGTACAAATATAAGTAGTGGAAAATAAGTAGTGGCTCCCTAAATATATCTTTATGAATTAATCTCGAGTCGACACCATGAGGAACTACGCCTTCAGACAAGTTCCTGTTTCATGTGTAATATATAATCCTGATATAATAATAATATAATAATGTCATGTCCTTCAGGTCATGTGACCGAGGCGCGTTCCGTGGCGCGTGTCGCATCGTGATGGATTCAAGGTTGTTTCTGAAACGTGTATATTAAAACACACTGAAGTGGACAGGAGAGTGTATCTGGACAGGTTTACAGCACAACAATAGACAGTCTCAGTGGAAAAACTGTGTATACTTGTATACTGTAAATATGGATATTCTTGGTCATACATTCTTATATGGCTATGTAGTTGTATACACTGGATATACTGTATATCGAGACATATTGTAACGTCTACACAGTGTTTGCACTGAGGATGTCGAGGAAGTGAGGATGACGAGGAAGAGTTTCACAGTGAAGTCTGGTCACTGGGGTCAAAAGGTTGAATCCAGCTGGTTAGTCGAACCCCCCCGAACCCAAGTCTAACTCACACTCATACCCATAACGGCCCCAATACATGGAACACAGACACGGTGCAACATGGCTGACATAGAACACAAGTGAACTATAAAAACACAACAGAACTATAATCTGTCATCTGTTTTAAAAGGCAACAATGAATGTGATGACGAGCCAAACCATGAGGGTGTTTTCACATTGCACATTGCATTCAAATAAATCATTGCTTTAGGATAAATCAATGAAATCAACGTGGATCTATTCTGCGATCCTGTCATTGCAGCAGTCTTGTTAATGACTTATGTACCAGTTAATATAGTTTACACTCTTCTAAACGCTGCAACATTATTTGTTTCCGTCATTTACTCTTTGTTACCATGCCGATCGCTCCACAGTGGCGAGATGTAAGGCATCCATGTTTGTCCGTCTGCCTTTATCTTTCTATTGTGTTCCCCAAAGCCGACAGTTATGTGTGTGCAGACAAAACTGGAAAATCGACACGTCTGTCGTTAAATGTGCGCTACTCAACTGTTTCGTCAATCGTTTCACATTGAAAAATGGTGTCGTGGTGTAGCCTCAGGTTTACCCATAACCCCTAACCCCTAGCCCCTAACCCCCTAACTCCCTAGCCCCTAATACTACAGCAAATAATACTGTGAAATTTGGGGAGCTTAGCTTCCTAAAAGTTAAAAAGTATTGTTACAGGAATGCCTGAGAGACTTCAGTTATAAAACTTTGGTTAAACGCTGTGAAATAATAACACTAATAATCAAGTCCTGCTGTTTATCACAGCAGGCAATAGAAACCCAGCTATGACTCAAATTATAATTTTTACAATATTATTTCATATAATATTATATAATACTATATATAATATTTTATTATATTCAAATTTAAGCCCAAAATGGTATTAAAATAACCACAGGCTGTGATTGGATTGGGTGGTATCCATTTATTAAACCCATTAAAACCTCTCCCTAGAACAATGGGGTCCAACCGTCCGTAAAAAGGCAACTTGTCTGTTTCCAATGTGCCACGCGCTGCACACTCTCCTCCGCCACGCGGTGGAAGCAATAGTCTGCGAATTCTTGTTTGTTTTTTTGTTTCATACATAATAAACCCATTAACAAATCCAGTATATGGCTACGAGGCATGTTTGAGTAATAGACTAGCGATGAATTATGACCTTCATAAGCTTGCTCTTCATAACTTTGTGTTAGTGAGCTAGGCTTGGCCTACAAGCCAAAAGGAATTATTAAATCAGCATTATATCTATCGGTTGCCTCAGACGTGGTGATTTTGACAAGCAGTTAAATCGGGAGATTGAACGACGTAGTTAGCCAGCTGGGGGACGGCAATGGCAATGGGTTTCTTTTTCTCCATATTCTGCATGTATGCCGAGATAGTTTGAGTCATTCATACTCATCTTACCTGCTTTTTAATGTCACGGAGTAAGAAGCACTTTATGCCTCGCTTTCATCAATCAATTGAGGATTGAAAGTTAACAAATCAAATTCAAAAAGGTAATTCATTCATTTTGCCTTTATTCTAGATTTCTCAAGCTAATTTTCCAAACATTTTCCTTTTTTTTTTATTAGCTCACTTGTGGAAATAGCGTTAGCTGCCATTTTAGCACCTACACTAACATAGGCTGGTGCTGAAGCACAGCCCACTGATTGGCTGACATCAGATCAACCTCTCTAGCCTCAAAACAACAGCAGCAGTGGACAGGAAGCACAACAAAAACAGTGCATAAGAGAACATGAAGCAAGTGCTTATTACAAGAGATATTTTGAGACGGTATTGATACGGACATTTTGGATATCATTTTATCCAACTGTGATTCGTATACTGCCCAACCCATGTGAACAGGTTCCTGGGCGACAGTACTGCAGTACTTTTACTCACTGCTTGCACATTTGGGCACTTTCACTCACAGCTTGAGTACTAGAGTAGTACTATTGTGAGTATTGTGCCTCTCCATCTCCATGGGGTCCAGGGGCCTGTGTGTCCGTGACCTCCAGGTCTTAATGGATGCAACCTCCTCTACTTCTGCATGAATGAGCTCAACCACCACCTGCCTGCGGCTAAAAGCCACACTCACACAGTAGGACTACATTAGGACTACAGCAGCTCTAGGCTACAGTAGCTTCACCCTACAGTAGAACTACAGTAGAGCTACAGCATGACTGCAGTAGGGCTACTGTAGCGTCAGCCTTCAGTAGGGCTACAGTAGAACTACAGTAGAGCTACAGCATGACTGGAGCAGGGCTACTGTAGCTGGACACTATAGTAGGACTGGGCTACAGCAGGTTTACTCCAGTAAGCCTCAGACCTACAGTAGGGCTACAACAACTTTACTACAGTCATCCTCGGACCTAATATAGGGCTACAGTAGTTTTACTCCAGTTATACTCAGACCTACAGTAGGGCTCCAGCAGCTTTACTACAGTTCAGCAGGTTTAATGCAGTAAGCCTCAGACCTACAGTAGGGCTACAGCAGCTTTACTACAGTCAGCCTCAGACCTACTGTAGGGTTACAGCATCTATCGTCTACAGTAGCTTCAGGCTCAAGTAGGAGTACAGCAGTCCTACAGTAGGACTACAGTAGATTCAGGCCAGTCCCACATGGGCCAGATAACAAGCAAATAGAGCATCCTGCAGGATGAATGGCGGTTGATCTGCGGTGGACGTTTGCAACTACTTTCATTAAGAGAGAGGAGGAGAGAGGAGAGGGAGAGGGGGAGGAGGAGAAATCGGAGGGAAGAGAGAAGAAGGAAGGATACAGAGGAGGATGAAACGGAGTAGGAGGAGGAGAAAGAAGATGCAGAGGCGAGGAGAGGAGAAGGACAAAGAGGAGGACAAACGGGAGCAGATGAGGGAGGGGGGACGGGGTGTAGAACACGCACCACTGCCCTCGACGCCCTTTCCGGCTCCACATTGATTGATCTGCCAATACCGATCGATTCCTATCAGCCGCGATGTGCTGAGCCAGCCAGCGTGGCCTGGTTCCTCCTGGCTGATCCATAGTGAAGGCTAACCTGACCGGACGTCACTAGACGCGTCGCTCGCGTCCTTCTACAGGCTCAGTCTGAGTCCACCATGTTCCACTTTGCGTTTCATGGCTTTATCCAGCCAAGGAGAAGTTTCGTTTTGACGAGGAGATCAGCTGTCAGGACACTCAATGATCTGAACTCAAAAAGGATGACAATAATCTCTGTCATTATGTCTAAACCTCTCCTCAACCTCCTTGATAATGATATTCATAGTATGTAAATAATTATGTACTAATATGTATAAATCATCGACTAATACATGTATATATAAGAACTCACTTCGGCAGTAGGTGTATGATAATCAATACCTTACCACAGCACTAGGTATACACAGAACAATATACTGTACTGTCGTACAGTATACTATCATACAGTGTATACGGTATACAATATTGCCTTGTAATACTACAGTATTACGAGGCAGTATGGTATTGTAGTACCACATCATTGGAGAGCAGTTTGTGATATTGTCGTGTATTTTATTATATTACCACTGCGTTACAAAGTAGTAGGCTATGCGGTACTCTATTGCAGTACCACAGCGTTATGAAGTACCTAATATGGGGTACATGTATTGCAGTAGGACGACGGCAGTACGCAGCACTGTGCACACCGTTGGACAACAACTCTGCGTCTTAGCACACGGCGGTATGCAGTACTGTATCGTCGAGTGGGTGTTGGTTGTGTAACAGCCCAACAAACACACACTACTGTAGTAAAAAAAACAACCTCCACACACATCTGGCCTCTTCTACCGCAGACCTCATCTCTACTGAGCCGGGATCAGCAGGTGGTGTCTCGCTGAAATACCCTCCGTGCTCGGGTACGACCAGCTGGGGAGCGCAACCTAACTCTACACGTTAGAGAGCCCTTCAGTTCCAAGCGGTCGCAGGGCTCACGTCCACGCTCTACACAGGTTCACCTGAGGATGCATCTACGAGTTGTTACGATTTTTTTATTGAAACTATTTTGTATGAGGTTTCAAGTGTTGGATAAGTGACAGATGACCATGTCCCATCTCCTCTTCTAAGGTAAAACAGTAAAACATTCACTAATGATGGCTAAATATTTGGTATTAAAAACTCAGTGCTTCCTGAATACGTGTGAGTCTGTCTCACTGACACATTATGCTTTGAGGAAATATGATTTGTATTCAACAGGATGACTCTGTGGTGTTTTTGGGTGGCGGTGGAACCACTGGTTCCTCAGAGACAGGACTATCTGACAGACAGACAGACAGGCAGGCAGACAGACACGTGTGTATCTGAAAGACAGCGTTTTTCCCTCCTTGTCCTGTGATGGAGAACAGAAACATGAGCTATCTAAGGTATCACTGTGTTGGACTCCCAGACAAAATGTCCTGGGTTTGATCCCCAACAGGATGACCGCTTACACCTACCTGCTCCTTAATGAATTGTCTCTGTATTCACTGTCTAACCCCTACCTGCTCCTTAATGACCTGTCTCTGTATTCACTGTCTCACCCCTACCTGATCCTTAATGCCCTCTCTGTACAGTCTAACCCCTACCTGCTCCTTAATGACCTGTCTCTGTACTGTCTCACCCCTACCTGATCCTTAATGCCCTCTCTGTACAGTCTAACCCCTACCTGCTCCTTAATGACCTGTCTCTGTACTGTCTAACCCCTACCTGCTCCTTAATGACCTGTCTCTGTACTGTCTAACCCCGACCTGCTCTTTAACAATCTCTCTCTGTACAGTCTAACCCCTACCTGCTCCTTAATGACCTGTCTCTGTACTGTCTAACAGCGACCTGCTCCTTAATGACGTGTATCTGGAGTCACCTTGAATAAAAGATTTTTCCGGTCAGGTCCTGGTGTTGCTCCTGATCTGTCGTACAGATCGTCTCTCTCTGGAGGACGACTGGACCCCCGGAGATATGTTTCTGTTTCGCTATGTATACCTCAGATAGATCAACCACACACTTCCTCCAATATAATCATTATGCGTGTGCATGGGATGGGAGGGGTGTGTGTGTGTGTGTGTGTGTGTGTGTGGTGTGTGTGTGTGTGTGTGTGCGTGTGTGACAGTGGGGGGAGGGAGTGGGGCGGGGGGGGTTGGGAGAATTGATTGGATAGTTTTTCAATTGAGGCCCAACAACTACTGCTGTACTTCCTAACTACTCTCCTCAACTCAGATAAGATGTTCCAAAATCTAAACTCACACGCGTGGGTGACGGAGAAGCTGTTGGAGGACTCCAGGTTGTCCACGTTGTAGTTGAGGTTGAAGGGTTTCTCCGAGACGTTCTGGTTGGTGTTGTACAGCTGCACGGAGAAGCGGAAGGCGCTGTGCTCCTGGACCGTGGCGCGCAGGAACAGTCCGCCTGCAGGGGGGGGTGGTGGGTGAGAGAGAGAGAGAGAGAGAACCGCTCCGTTATCACCTATATATAGAAATACTTACATTTATCAAATCAAATCAACGCAACACAAACGTGAAACAATGAAATAATACAACAAAAGCGAATGCGTCCGAATGAAGCATCTCCCCCCTCGACTAAGCAACTCATCCTAGAAATAAATAAATAAATAAATAAATGTATCCACCGGGATAATGATAATGCACATTAATATCACTGCGTGTCCTACTTCGTGGCACAGAAGTCAACGAAAGTGAGCGATGGCACATAAAAGAAAAACAACCCAAAAACACATCGTAGCGTCCGCGGCGTGATCGGCTGACACTTGTGGAAAATATGGAAGATGTGGCGGAGAGAAGAAGAAGAAGAAGAAAAAAAAATGCAGCAGTCAGGGAGTCAGCAGATCGAAAGAAACTTACCGATGTTGATTTGATTGGGGAATCCGGCGAGAGACGTCTCCCAGAAATACAAACACAACAACATCAGCACCGCCGCCGCCGCCGCCGGCGTGCGGGTCCACATCTTCAAAGCCGCCCCTGGCTCGCCTCAGATCAACTCCTCACACCGACCGCCGACCGCCGACCACCGGACCCGAGGAGAGCAGGAGACGCATGGAGAGAACGCACCGCGCACGTCTCTTATGCGCAAAGAAGAAGCAGAAGCAGCAGCCGCCAGATGTGCTGCTGCTGCTGCTGCTGGTGGTGGTGGTGGTGCTGATGCTGGTGCTGCTGGTGGTGGTGGTGGTGGTGCTGCTGCTGGGTGGTGGTGGTGGTGGTGCTGGTCGCGGCTGTCGACGTGCCAAGCAAGCATCTACCGCACCGCGATATACACACACACACACACACACTTGTGCAAGGATGGTGGTGGTGGTGGTGGTCGTGGTGGTTATTGTGAACCCGGGCCGTCCAATTGGGGGGGGCAGAGAGTGGGGTGGGGTGTGTGTGTGTGTGTGTGTGTGTGTGGTGGTGGTGGGGGGAGGGGGGCGTGGGGGTGGGGGTGCGTTTATCAAACTTGATCTGATGTGAATTACAAGTGCAGCCTCTCGTCCCGACGTCACTGCGGAGTAGCGGGACGCCGCAGCGCGCTCCCACACACACACACACACACACACGCGGCGCGGCTGCTGCTGCTGCTGCTCTGATCCAATAGTATTCTACTAGAACCATCACGATACCTGATTATTCTGCGTGTGTGTGTGTGTGTGTGCGTGTGTGTGTGTGTGTGTGTGTGTGTGTGTGTCAGAAATATGAATATCGACTTGCTGGTATTAATCAGTCATGCTCACATCCATCTTTCCACTGACATGAAATTATTTCTGCAGCGCCATAGAAAATGATTTAGAAAATGATTTAGCGCCGTAGAAAGTTGGGGTGGGTGTCACTGGGGTGTTTTTTTTCCCGGTTTAAAACAAATTAAAAAGTAGTGACGACGGGAAAAAGAGGCGCAGGGATCCAAAGGGGACGTTTAGGAGATGAATTCAAATTCATCTTGTAGACGAGTTGGACGGGTCAGTCTGAGGCTGAAGCCCAACGCCCTGACCACCACCACCACCACCACCACAGAGGAGCTACACCAAAGCCAACACCAGATTTATACCAGACCCTACACCACCAGATCTATACCTAACCCTACACCAGATTTATACCAGCCCCTACCAGATTTATACCAGACCCTACACCAGATTTATACCAGCCCCTACCAGATTTATACCAGACCCAACACCAGATCTATACCTGACCCTAAACCAGATCTACCCCAGACCCTCTACCAGATTTAGACTAGACCCTACACCAGACCCAACACCACATCCTACACCAAACCTAACACCAGATCCATACCAGACCCTACGCCAGATCCATGCCAGACCTACACCAGATCTATACCGACCCTACACCAGATCTACACCACCAGACCCAACACCAGATCTACACCCGACCCTACACCAGATCTACACCACCAGACCCAACACCAGATCTACACCCGACCCTACACCAGATCTACACCACCAGACCCAACACCAGATCTACACCAGACCCAACACCAGATCTACACCCGACCCTACACCAGATCTACACCACCAGACCCAACACCAGATCTACACCCGACCCTACACCAGAGCTACACCACCAGACCCAACACCAGATCTACAACCGACCCTACAACCAGATCTACACCACCCTACACCAGATCTATACCAGACCTACACCAGATCTAACCAGACTACACCAGACTACTATACACCCCTACACCAGATCTATACCTACACCACTACACCAGATCTAAACCCGACCATACACCAGATCTACACCACCAGACCCAACACCAGATCCATACCAGACCCCAACATCGAATCTACACCAAATCCAACACCAGATTTGCACCAGATCCAACACCAGATCTACACCACATCTACACCACAGCCAACACAACGTAAATCACCAGATTACCAGCAGATGCAAGCTGTTCTGTGGCTTGTTAAAAGAACCACTACAGCTGTGACACATACGAGTTATACATTATAAATGACCAGTGCTGTGTTGTCTTGACCCCGACCAGGGGAGCGAGAAATCTCTTATTAATTCCTTTTCATTTCAGTCAAATATTGTTGTTTGTACTCTCCATAAATCTAACAATCTAACAGTTCTATTTACAACAGTTCACTTTAAAAAAGGGCAATATTTCCTCAAGTTTATGCTATACAGATAAAAGCGAAGAGGACCCAGGGTCATCAACAAACAAGCAGCTCCTCATTATGTAACCTCCTTGTTATTTTACTGAAAGGATGAAAAGTAAGAGAGATTCAGAGGCTAATTAAAACCTCTCCCTCTGCCTCTCTCTCTCTCTCTCTCTCCTCCACTTGGGTCTTGGCTCTCAGCAAAGCTTCATTAGCTGAGGTAGTTTTATATTTGTGATATATACAGTATATATACAGTATATCTATATGTATATATACACATATATATACTGTATATATATATGTATATATACTGTATACATATACAGTATATGTGTGTTATACACAGTGGTACGTGAGAGATGCTAAATGTGTGTGTGAATATGTGTGTTTGAGTGATTGTATGTATCTGTGTGTGTGAGAGAGAGCGAGAGAGGGAGACAGGGAGAGAGGGAGAGCGAGTGAGAAGAGAGAGAAACTCCAGAGATGGACTCCTCCTGTCAGGTTTGTCAGATGACCTCGCTGTGTGTCTGAGCCGTGTTCCTATCCCTGCATCCACACTCTCTGGTCTTCAGGTCTCAGGATTAGAACACAAGAACCGGGAGTGGTCTTTGTCTCACGTTGCACATCGAGACCCCGAGCATTGGATGTTGACTCTGGCAGATTCTCCCCATTCAGGTCTGACTCTCTGGTGCTCCCATTCAGGTCTGAACAAGAGAGGAGAGAGGAGGTGATGAGAGGGAGGAGACAAGGCTGTAATTAAAGTGCAGGGGTCGGAGCGTAAACCCGTTTATAATTGAGCGGTGAGTCACCATGTGGCGATGTGAGAGAGGTCGGAGTTCAAGCGGAGTCACACTGGGAGGTTAATCTGGTTTAATATCACTTTGGATTCAGATTAGCAGACCAGGCACTGTGCTTTATGCTGTGGATAACGGCTATTGCTATTCACATATTTAAATGTACACAACAATATGAAATATTTGCAAACCATATTCACTGATCCAAGTTGAGCATGTGCTGGACCATGGACCAATGACAGATATGTATTAAACATAATCTGTTTGGTTCAGTATCTTCAGCATAATGTGCTTTGTGATTTGGTATTGCACTCTTTCTGTCACTCGTTAGTATTCTAATATAAATCCTCTTCCATCGTCACATTTCAGTGTCCTCTCTGGATCGGTTTGCTGCCTTGTTTCTGCTGTGCATCATAACTGATGAGAAGTGACTCCACCGAGTCCCTGACAGACATCTATATTTAGGGAGGCCCGGGTGGGGGGTGGAGGGGTTGGTTCTGAGTGATTGCTAACGCAAATCTTAGACAGACACAGAGTGATCAATGAATAATTGTTATCAAACCCTTTTTTAAGAGCATCTAATATGAGTAAACTCTCTCATCAGAACCAGTCATGTTGAAAACGATCTTTCTCTCATCAGGACCAGTCGTGTTGAAGACGATCTCTCTCATCAGGACCAGTCGTGTTGAAGACAATCTCTCTCATCAGGACCAGGCATGTTGAAGGCAATCTCTCTCATCAGGACCAGTTTGGTGTCTAAGCGGTGAGCGTCTCTTACGGGTGTGTTGAAGACTCTGCCTGCTGCTCCAACGTGGCTTCAGGCCAAACGTTCCTTCTTGAGAATGGAAGACAGAGTGGAACCTCAGATGTGTCCCAGTCTGACCCCAGTCCAGACATAACCTCCACAGCGCCGCATCGTGCTAAATAAAGCGGTGGCTCCAGGCTCTTTGTAAATAGCAGAGCTGTATCCTGGACATCAATCGCTCTCCAGATAATAAGTAACACACCAGAGTGGTGGACGTAATATGCTCTGAGATTTACAGCGTTCACCAGCAGCTCCCAGCAAGCCATGCATCAACAGGAGGAACGTATGAATAAATGATTATGAGAGCTGTTCTCCCAGTAGCCAGGCTAACCGTGATAGCTTTACACATACTGTCACATAGGGATAGTAAAGCTTTATGTAGCTTTACTGTAGCTTTATTGTTCAGCATTCGTCAAGCAGTGAATTTAACAACACGTGATGAAGTCTAACATTGCAACACAAATGAAATCTTGTAAGCCTTGTTCTATTCTATCCAAGATTCCTCTTCTTCCGTTCATTCAAACATATTATATTTATATAAGCAGAATTGGTGTGTTAGCAGTGAGCAGGGTGCCTATGTGGGCACTGTCCTCCTGTCTCACGGTGGCAGGGTTTCCTGGTAGGTGTGTGTCAGGTAATGCAGCAACCCCTTCCTGTCACTGCTTCCTCCACACGGATCATCAAGCTGGTCTCAGGGAACTCTATTGTCATGACTCATAGCTCTCTCCGTTCCTCCACCAACACCACCACCAATGCTACACCAGGACTGTTCTGCTTCTCCAGACCACACCACCACCACCACATCATCACCATGTAAACACCACCCCCAGCCTACAGATGACCCTTACCAGCCTACACTCCACCCACCCCACCAGCAGCTCCGCCACTACCACCCCTCTACCCCCACCACCCTTAGGATGGGACAGCTGAATCCAGGGCCCCCCAAGACTCCCTGAGTCTATTAATACCCGCCTCGCCCTTCAGCGCGGTCGACCCGGTTCCCCGCCAGCCAGGCCACCGAGGAGCACGCCAGCCGCCCGGCACGCAGCGCTGGTAGTCTCCCCTGACGACCCCGATCAGCATCAGCATCATCACGCCCCCCTCCCAGCACGGCCTCCGGACCGGCAGTCGGATCGCCATGGCAATGACGACGTGCACTAAGAGGCCCCAAAGGATGCCCGTAGAGATACGTCCGTCATGCCCTCTGTTATCTTGTTTAAGACCAGATCAGATCGGACGTAGTTTCTTCATCCCATCTTCGTTCAAACAACACACAACTGAAGACGTGATTCACAGTTTTTTCTGTCATTTTCAGCAGACACTCTTATCCAAAGTGACATACAAGCGAGGCTGAGAACAATTCAATTCAAAATACTGGAGTAATCTAGAAACCAGGTCCTGAATCGTAGCATGTCTGCAGTCTCACAACCATTTTACAGATCATTAATACCCAAACTTAATGTAAAAAATATACATACTGCATATATATATACATATACAGTACAAATATATATATACAGTATACGAACTAATTTATTCCTGGTCTTGCTCCACTTTGCTATCCAAACAAATTCCAACAACTCGTAACTAAACTAAACAAAACTTCGTTCATTATAAATTCTCTGTACAACTCGAGTGACATCACATGAACACATGTGGATGACGATAAACTACAAATTACAAGTTTCTGGATGCTCCCTGATCTGCCTTGACAACACCGCCCTCTGCTGCCACCAACTGGTAATACACTTCAGAAAATGTCCCTAAATATGTTACTGTACAATAGTCTTTGGAAATATTTGTGTGTGTGTGTGTGTGTTGATATATTTAATTGAATTCAATATATTCCACTGATTTTAAACACCTCCAGAATTCAAATGCTATTTCAATAACATACTGTTGTTCTTATAAACACTGCACAGCTAAAATCAACCTCTAAACAGTATTTGTAGCCCATGTTTTGAAATCATTCCATTTTGTTTCCAGTTTGAAGGAGTTAAAAGACACTGAAGTATGGAAAGTTGTGGAAAGTTTCCATGGAAAGGATTACCGTTTATTTTAAATATGCTCCACTCATTCAGACAATAATACACAATATTTACAAATCATTAGTTGGCCATGTCACTGAATGTGCTGGACCACCACAGATATTCATGAACATAATCAGTTTTAGATTCTAAAATGAAATTTGTAGTCCCTGTAACACATCTAATCATCCAGCATCTAAACAAAAAAGGCAAAACAGAACTGTCATGTTTAAAACACATCATCCTAATAGACAACTGTCACCTTCAGGTTCTAGTTCTGTTCTGAACCAGTGATGGGCACGGACCTCCTGTCCTATCATCTCCTATCCTCACTGTTTCAAATGGTTGGTGAGTTATTCTTGTGATGTTTTACGTCAGTCATGATTTCACCTCAATGAACCGGAGGGAACATGAATTCCTGCTGCTAAGCGACACATAGAAGCTGCTTTTAGAACCGACTCGGGAGACTGTTCAGGAGGTCGTCAACGTCATGGTAACGGTGCGACAGAGGCAAAGACCTCAGTGATGAGTCAGATCTGAGTCTCATCTCACATCATCTTCCTCCACCACCTCCTCCTCTTCCTCTCCTTACTCCCCCTCCTCGGGTCCCTCGGAGCCATCCAACACAGAGGAGCTCAGGACTTTGAGGTCACCGAGGACAGATCGGAGGGTCTCTGACTCACTCACACACACACACACACACACACACACACACACACACACACACACACACACACACACACACACACACACACACACACACACACACACACACACACACACACACACACACACACACACACACACACACAATTAGCATGACCTTAAAGTCAACGATGGTAAAGACTAATTATATTCGAACACCTCATTAAAATAATAATCGTGTGCACTACGTATCCTGTGGTGTGCACGTTACCTGTCGTGTCGGGGGGGCGGTCTGGGGGTCGGGTGGAGGCCATGCGACCTCTCCTGAGCTCAGTCACATGACCCCTTTCCTTGACACTGGCCTGGAAGTCACATGACGCCAGAGGTCAACAGTATTCATTTATTTGTATATATATATATATATGAAAAATGTATTTGTTATATATAACAAATGATTCATAAAAATGTATGACATTTTAAAATATATATGATATTATATAGAGATATCTATCTCTCTATATAAATGAATCAATAAACCTACCAGCAGCAGGTTTCTGTCCCTCTCCGTCTCCTTCAGGCGTCTCTGCAGGTCCTGGATCTCCTTCTGTGATTGGTCGATCTGGAGCTGCTGGTCCCGCCTCCCTTGTTCCCGCTCCCGCGTCACTTGTCTGTGCAACTGACGCAGCGCCATCACTGGCGGAAAGGAGGGAGGAGGGAGGGCAGCGTGAACAGGTTGAATCAGTGCCACATGTGTTGAGGTTAACATTGATATTGACTGATCATACCCGGCATAATAAACAGCCCTGCCCTCCCCTCCCCCACCTGCTTTGGTGTGTTCTCTCCTGGCGGTGTTCACCTGGGCCTCCATCTCCCTGAGACGCTCAGACACGCTGGACTCTGCTGACTGCAGGGCTGCACACACACATTATAGCAGTGTAGAAATGTTTCGAAATAGTCAGCATTTAAACTACTACCGTAACAGTAACGGTAGCCACCTCCTCACCCTGCTGGCTCTGCTCCTGCTGCAGGAGGAGTTGAGCGCGCACCTCCTCCAGCCGTGCCTTGCTCTCCTCCAGCTGCGCCTGGGTGTCCTCCAGCTGCGCCTGGGTGTCCTCCAGCTGAGACCGCACCTCCTGCCCTCTCCGCTGCGCCTCCTCCTGGGAGGAGAGGGCCTCGGCCAGCGCTCCTCGGTGCGCCTCCTGCTGCTCCTTCAGCTGACACTCGACTAGAGGAGGAGGAGGAGAGATGAGGAGAAGGAGAGATGAGGAAGAGTGGAGGAGGGGAGTCAAGGAGAGGAGGGACTAAGAAGCAGCTACAGTTGAGCAGATAAAAAGACTCTGGGTAGAGGAGGAGGAGGAGGAGGAGGAGGAGAAGGTGGTGGAGGAGGGTGAGGTGTTGTGGAGGTGGTGGTGGAGGAGGGTGAGGTGTTGCGGAGGTGACGAATGTCATGATTGTTGTGGAGGTGGAGGTGGTAGCGCTGGCAGAGGTGGATGTGTGGGTGGATGTGAGGTAGAGATAGCGGAGGAGTCCTACATGTCTCTCTCAGCTGGGCCAGGGCCTTGTCGATGAGCTCGGGGGTTCTCCTGAGCTCCTGGCTGAGTTCATCCCTCTCCTGGCCCAGGAGCTGCAGCTCTGCCTGGAGACGCCTCGCACTGAGGGGGCAACAACACACTGAGGATCGGTCGGGTGCTCAACGCAACACTACACCACCAGAGCAACAACACACTTGAGGATCGGTCGGGTGCTCAACGCAACACTACACCACCAGGGCAACAACACACTGAGGATCGGTCTGAACTTGACTATTTTCTTATGTTTCTTAAGAGTATTGCTTAATAAGCCTGTTTGCGTGTGCTATTGCGGTCGGCAACATCAACTCAATTTCCATGGGGAAAAAAAATAATAATAATACAGAAACGTCCTGATTTGGACCAACGAAGAACACATATCCCGGCCCAATTACGTTAATGGTCCAACTTTTCCACATTTTCACAGAAAAACAAGAGTTGATTAGCCTGCAATTCAACTCATTTTTCACAACACGCATATGAAGCAAGCAGTACTCTTAGATTTTCTTTCTTTAAACACAGATACCACTACAGTATGGGTTAGATTTCTGCTTGCTCTGTTAAATATACAAATCATCACTAACAATGCAACTGTGCTCTGTCACCGGTCGTCTTTTGGAAACCAGGTGCAGTACGGATGGTACGCTCTGGTTGTGCCGAGTCTCAGTAGTACGTGTCGTGATCACATGTGGTTGTTCTCACCGCTCGTCTTCCAGCACCGTCCGTCTGGAGCTGTGCTGCACCTTCTGCAGAGCCACTCTCCTCACCAGCAGCCCTGAGGAACGAACACACACACACACACACACACACACACACACACACACGTCAACTGTCTGCAGTAACCTGACAGGTAGGTGCACACGCACACACACACCTGTCTCCAGCAACCTGACAGGTACAGTCAGACACACACACACTAACTCTGTCAAATAAGGGAGTTGGGGTAAGATTTAGCATCTGCTCCACAACTGGAGATGTTTCCCACTATATTCATAATGTGATAGATAGATAGAGATAAGGTTGAAAATCAGGAGAGTTATCATTTAAGTTATCAGCTAGTGCCGGCCCGTTCTGTCTCGTAATACCACTTTGTACCTCAAGAGGCAACTTAAGATATTATTCCTCATGTTAACATACATTTATTAAATCACTATTAGATCTGTTGTTTTATTAGAATAGCATTTTTAGGATAAGCCCTGTGTCTCACAGAATCAGCTCAGTAACCGCTGGACAGAGCACAGAGAGACACCATTTTAGTCAAGACATTTAGATAGATTTGGACGGCAAGATTCAGATAAATATTTTGTTCAAGCTTTCCAACAACAGCAACGGATCACCAGACTTTTTTGCTCCAGCATAATTCTGACCGCCTGGCCGAGTGGCACTGCACCAAACCTTGGATGGTCTGGACCCTCCGCTTGGCGAACGTCAGCCTCTGGGAAAACACGTTGAGTTGTTCTTGAGCCTTGTTGACGTCCGCCACCTTGGCTTCAAACACAGCGTTGAACCTGAGGGAGACAGACGGGGGCTGAATAAGATGTCATTCCCATGCACATAACATTTTTTTATATTGCCTTGTTGTTGATATGCCTACTTGTTTATATGCCTTTTGCTGTTTATTTGCTTGCTGTTTATTTGCCTATTCGCCTGCTCATATTTCTCATTCCAAAAATGTTTGAATTAATAAAAAAAAAAAGCTGCTCTTTTTGCTATAAAGACTAAATAGTGTGGATATTCAGATTCTTTCCCTTCAATTGTGATATTTATGATTGGATATTGTTCTGTTGCACATTCCACTGGGCATCGCCACTTTTTCATTTCACTACACATCCTGTATGTGTATATGACCATTAAACCTCTTGATTCTTGAATCTTGAATCCACCACAACAACCCAACCCTCTTCAGACCCAGCATGCCAGTTCCTCAGTCTTTCAGTCGATGCCATTCACCTCTGCAGCGCCTCCTTCAGGGTGCCCTGCTCAACGGCAGCTTGCTGCTTCCAGGACCTCAGCTCGGTGTTCTCCCTGACCACCGCGGCCATGTCCTCCTTCAGACTCTAGGGGACAAAAGAGAGAAGCAGCAGAGTCAAGCAAGCACACACACACACACACACACACACACGCACGCAGACACACGTTTTGAGGAAGCTTCCATTTGCTCAATACCTTCAGAGCTTCTCTGCTTGGGCCAACACCGCCCTCTGCTGTTTTTAACCCGCCCCTGAGGTTTTCCTTCTTGTGCCACAAGTCAAGTCCATTTTATTTCTTAACTCCAGCCTCACCTGATTCGACCCACACCGAAATCCGACCTGACTCAAATTTAAGAGAAATCAGCCCAAAAGCTGTTCTATGCAACAGAGAGAGTTGGGGAAGCTCTCATGTTTTAACTTCACCCACAACCTGCTCACAAACAGGCAAATTAAAGCGATTTGTGCATGTAAAATACTACATGTAGTCCCTGAATTGATTCATTATTCTTACATACAGGATCTTTAATTCAGCAAAGTTATTTTTGTTTCCAATGCGGCCTCTGCAAATATGTCATCTTACAAGTCAAAGCAAAAGAGCCCTTTGCCACTTCCTTCTGGAATTAATTATATGGCCACCAGAAGCCAGTTTATCTTCGTTCCTTAACAACGTGGGGGTAACACCTTTCCCCCAGGCTAACAAACACAACCAGTGGCATTCAAAGCCGCGAAGGCCGACGTTGCGATTGGTCCAGGAGCGTACCTGCACAGCCACCTCCTCCAGGTGGAGCTGGGCCAGCCGGTCGTCCAGGCCGTGTTGGAGGAGTGTGTTCCGCAGCTGCTCCTGCTGCACCTCCTGCTCCAGAGCTTTCACCTGCAGGAAGTAGTAATGCTAATGAAGTAAAACGGTAGTCGTGGTAACCTGATCAAACACCGGGGCCACTGATCCGTGTCGGCGTGGTGAACAGACGTAGCATATCAATCGTTTTGTTTTGTGCGATTGCAAACATTGTTTTGGTTTACTTCTGTTTTCTACTTAAATTGTAAGAGGCTTGTTCAATTTGTGTTATGTAAGGGGAATTTGGTTCGAATGCAAATTATGAAGAACTCAAACACCAGCTGCTGTGTGCTGCTTATTATAGCCGTTACTCTAGGACAGGAGGGTGAACCATTGACAGACAGAACAAGTTGCAAGCAATGCACCAAACAAAGACGTCAGTAGCTGTGTGCTTGTATGTCAATGCTCTGCAGCTTCTCAAGCGCACAGATTCATCAAGCAGTCATCATCCCTTGTTCTGGTCTCCTCACCGCCGAGATGTTCCTCTCCCTCTCGGTCTTCAGCTGCAGCTCCTGGGAACGCAGCTGGACACACAGAGAGTACACACGCTTCCTCCAGAGACGCAGCACCGCGAGACCCTCACAGCCACCACTGGACAGGAGGGGGTCCGACAGGGTCTGGAGAGAGACAACGAGAGAGATTGGGTCAGAACCAGGCAGCCGACCGTTCAGAAGCCAGGTTCTTCCATGGTCCTTAGGGATCACCTCATGATGTTGAAGTGGTTTCATACGCGATGTGTTGGTGTGTACCTACGAGTCTGAATCTGGTTTCTGACAGCAGTGAATCTAAGCCTCTTTGTGAGCTGACTGGAGGCCAACAGAAGGAGGAAAATGAGGAACCTTGTTGAGGAGTTTCTGTTCCTGGAGGGCGAGGATCTCGTTCACACACTTCAGTCTGACAGTGAGAAGATCTGCAGTCTTCTCCAGGGCTTCCTTCTCCCTAGTCAGCTTCTACAACCAGAGAGAGAGCGATGGGCAAACACATTATGCAGCATGTAAATATATTCTGCCACTACAACATACAGTTCACTGAGCTGCACTAAGCTACGATACGTCCAGCAAATGACAATCTGCCGTTTCCTGGTCCAGGTCGTTAACTGAACTCTGAGGTCATTTTTAATTCATGTCCGTTAGTTAAGTAGTCATCTCCACCTGTACGGTCTCCACTAGCCTCTCCTCCTCTCCCCTCTCAGGGGACAGCTGACCGATGTAACTCCTGAGCTGCTGCAGTGTGGTTGACTGCTCCTCAAACGCTTGTCTGGCTTGGCTGTAAAAAAAACAAAACACACACACAACAAAAAATCTACCAATCCAATCCAACCCAATCCAATTCCAGCATGTCTGTATTGAGCGGTGTAGGGTTTTGGCACCTCAGCTGGTCTCTGAGCAGGTCTCTCTCGGCCGCCGCCGTCTCCAGGCTGTTCTGTAGTCGCAGCATCTCCGTTGCTGTGGTGTCCACGTCGCGCTGGCGCAGGTCAGTAGTGTGCGTTGCAGCCTCCAGCTCTGCGGCGTGGGATGAGGTCAGCTGCTGCAGCTGGGAGGAACAGGAAGACCCCTTCAAACACCATGGCTCCACCCACAAATACGGTGCCTCCGCCCACAAACTCACAAAAGTGGGGGGTGCCAGAGTTGATGGAAGTGAATGTTTTTTTAACTCCCCATCACTCACTCACACACACACACAGACAGGCATGCAGATGGACATACCTCCGTCTGGTGTGCCCTCTGTAGATTCTCCATCTGGGTGGTCAGGTCGAGGTCCCTCCTCTTCACCTCCTCCTCCTCCTCCGTCCTGCTCCTCTCAGCCGCCCGGAGGAGCGTCTGCACTTCCTCTCGGCTCCGCGCCTCCTCCTTCCTCAGCCTCCGGATCTCCTCCTCAGACTCCTTCTCCAGGACTTCCAGCTGAGCATCAACAAACGGTCATGATGAATATAGAGTCATTGCAAAACTTGTGTAACATTCACAGCCCTATAGTGAACCTGACCCTAGTGAATCAACACTAGTAAACCAAACACTGGTGAACCCAACAACTGAACCCAACCCGGGTGAACCCCAGCTAAGGACCCCCGAAACTTTTGACTGGTAGTCCGACTCCCAGATCTATTCCAAATGCTTATTAGCAGCAGTTGGACAGTGGAGTAAAGATGCTTGGTGATATGAAGATATAAAGGACCACCTGTGAAGACATCTTATGGTTCGCCTGGCGGTTCTGCTGGAGCTCCTGTTGGACCTGAACTAGTCTGGCCCTGGTCTGACCAAAGTCACAGCGTAGGGTCTCCAGCTCAGCACCCTGCCTATACACAAGGGAACATAAGAGTACTGTTCAGAAGCAGAAAAGCAGTGTGTGTGCGTGTGCGCGTGTGCGTGTGTGGTGCGCGTGTGCGTGTGCGTGTGTGCGTGTGTGTGTGTGTGCGTGCGCACCTGTGGAGGGTGCTGTCCTTGTCTCGTGTCTCGCCACGCAGCCGCACCTCGCTCTCCTTCAGTGCCTCCAGCTGACCCCTCAGTCTCTCCGCCTCCGCCCGCTGGGTCTCCACGCGGACACGCCACTCGGCCTCCAGCCTCACCCACCCATCGCCTCCCGTTCCCCCTCCACCTCCACCTCCCCCTCCCGTGTCCATAAACCTGGGGGAGAGAAACAAGTTTGAATGTCGTATTTCCGAGTTGTGAAGTTATCGGTTCCTCCCCGTGTCCGATATATGTAATGCATGTAAGGGGGTTTTCATGTAGGCACCCAACATATTAATTCACCTGTATTAGGATGTACCTGTCCTAGTGCAGAAGACATCATTCCCTTGGTCTTAACCTGGCTAATAAACAGATTATTGTGATGACAATACCTGCCAGTGGAGTCTGTAGACCGGCTCCTGTCTCTCAACGTGTCTCCCTGGAGCAGCATCATCAGTCTCTGGTTCTCCCTGCGGAGCTCCAGAACCTCCTCGTGTGGCCGGGACACGGGGAGCCACGCCGCGGCCGGACCGGAGACCGAGACCGAGACCCCCGGGCCCGCGGCGGGCTGGACGGCTGTCGTGAAGTGGGACGGCGGCATCAGGTTCTTCTGAATGTTCCCTGGAGACAACGGTTAGATTGTACAGTAGTGTGTGTGTGTGTGTGTGTGTGTGTGTGTGTCTCAGTGGCGCAAGGTCCTGTATTTTATGTCACATTAAATGCACATTTAAACGCGAATTCCCCCAGCTATAGCATTGTGAAAAAAGAACCCGAGTGTGCATTTTGACCGGCGTGGTATATTGTAGCGCTGACTATGCGGTAAAGGTTCCTGTAAAGGTTCCGGTAAAGGTTCCTGTATTTGTGGACTTCGTTGTAGCCGACGACAATCACATCATCACTGGAGATCTTACGAGAACTTACTTGAAAAAGTCGGTGCAGTGAAATCCGTGGGGACGCTGAGCTTCTCGCCAGCAGCGACCTGTTTATCCATGTTGACCAACGCTTGTGGATGTTATTCAAACATTCTCCTGAGTTGAGTTGAGTTGAGTTGAGTCGCTGTGTTTGTTTTCCTCCCGCTTCAGTTTCGCGTTCGTGTTCCCGCGGATATGGTCGCTCCCCGTTGCCGTAGTTACAGACTCCTCCCCCTCCTCCTCCTCCCAGTCGCTGCTGCTTCTGCTGCTGCTGCTCGTCGTTATCAGTGATGTACAGTAGTGGCTTGTTGTTATTCATGTTGTGTTTCATAATATTGTGCAATATTTGTGTAAAGCCCTAACACACAGGATAGTACCTAACAGCAACAGTGAGTCACATTTAATGCAACCTGCTTAACGGTTGGCAGGGAGTGTGCAATAAGGGTTATGTTATAGGTTATAGATTTAAAAAAAGGTTCTACAGATCTACACATTGGTAGACTGTTACAAGGGATGAAGTGGCACTGTATGTTGGATGTGTGCTGGTCAGCGAGACTCCTGCATATTCATACATCAAACATGAATCAATTTATGAATCAATAACTAGATAACACAGAGAAATAAAAGGAGATGGAACTCAACCAATTGAGCACTGTCAGGCCAGCAGTATAGTAGGCTGGCCTACTATTAAACTAACGGTGTGTATAATGGGTATTGACTGAGACAGATTTAAATGCACATAAATCAGACAGTAAGAGCCCACATAAATCACCTTTTAAACATTAACTGGTGGACTGTTTAAACGACGAGCTCAATATCAAAACGTACATTTATCTTTACCTTTTATAACCCCTTTCATTTGCAGCATTTCATTCCTTGTTTCATTCAGCATTTCATTCCTTGTTTGTTATTTATTAGTTCACCCATTTCATTTGATCGTAAGAACATTACGATGTGATGCGTTTTGTTGACCTTAGGTGAAAGATGTGATATAAAACGTGAGATAAAAGCTGTTGTTAGGAAGATCTTCTCTGTCAATCTGAACCGTATATAGACTTAACACCTCTTCCTGTTGCAGAGGAGGTGCAGAGGGCAGGTGCAGGGGAGGTGCTGCCCCTCCCTTACCTCCTCTACCCCTCCCTTACCTCCTCTACCCAATGAAGTCCACAAATCCCTTACACCTCCCTTCTTTCTCCTTTCCTAATCCCCTCCACCTCCCCTCTCCTCCTCCACTCCTCCCTTACACCTCCTCAGCTCCTCCTCTCCCTATCCCCTCCACCTCCCCTACTCCTCCTCTACTCCGCCTCTCCTCATCCTTGGAACAAGAGAAGAGATTACATGACGCTATGCGGTGTAAGGGGAGGAGCAGAGGAGGTGGAGGGGGGAGTAAAGGGGAGATGCAGGGGAGGTGTGTATTGTGTATAATTGGCACCACTGGGCAGATGTGAGGCTCGATAATTGAATGAATGGATGAATAAACCCTGTGGTAATAAACACATCAATACTGAATATATACTCTAAGAGGAAGAGCAATGAGAAGAACAACATAAACATCATCTTGGTATGTATAGAAGTCTATAGTCTATAAGTATCAAAGATAACCTTGCAGGCTATCCTTGATTGATTGCATGGACTGCTGTCCAAATATTGATTATGATGATTATATTGATAAAGCCCAAGAGCTCTGTGTAAGCGTGCTCAGGCATCTGCATTCAGTGACCCGATCATAAGATGGAGGGCGAGACAGCTGTCCTATCTTATTCCAGGAGCGTGCATGTAAGTGCACCTGACATGTTTTTTAACAACCTACATTTAGCATATACATCTCTTTTCTAAAACAGCACCTCTCCTCTTCTTTGACTCTTGTGATGAAACATACTGTACCCGTAACTGCCAGTATTTGGCCAGGTTGTTCTGCGATCTATAAATAGAAGTAATTTGGGTGTGCAGACACTGTTTTCTCCTCAGTGCTGCCAGGTTTATTCTGAGACGGATTGATGCCACTTTTAATATTCTCCCTTCATTTCACTTCAGAGTCGCGACCATGTGGTCCCTGGCCCCGGCTGGTGGGGACGATGAGGAGATGGAGGAGGAGGAGGAGGAGGAAGTAGAAGACTTTCCATCCTCTGCCAGCACCTCCCTCTCCCTCTCATCTTGACAGTTGGAAGGGGGGCTATGTGAGAATGTTATTTATTGACTTTAGCTCTGCTTTCAACACCATAGTTCCCAGCAGACTGGCTAGCAAGCTGATTAAGCTGGTTCTGAACAGCCCCCCTGTGCGCCCGGATCCTGTACTTCCTGACCGCCAAGCCCCAGGTCGTCAGGGTGGGCAAACACACCTCCAGACCCCTCACCCTGAACACAGGATCCCCCCAGGGTTGCGTCCTCAGCCTCCTACTGTACTCCCTGTACACACATGACTGTGTGGCCAGGTTCAGCTCCAACACCATCATCAAGTTTGGGGATGACACAGTGGTGGTTGGCCTGATCTCCGGTTACAATGAGAAGGCCTACATTGCTAACCTGTCACTCTGGTGCCAAGACAACAGCCTCATGCTGAATGTCTCTAAAACTAAGGAGTTGATTATGGACATTAGGAGGACACAACAACATCAGAGGACTTACACACCACTGGGGATTAATGGTACTGCTGTGGAGAGGGTGAGCAGCTTCAGGTACCTGGGAGTCCACATCACAGAGGATTTCACTTGGACTACACACATTGACACTCTGGTGAGGAAGGCAAAGCAGCGCCTCTACCACCTCAGGCAGCTGAGGAAATTCCTAGTCTCCCGGAGGATCCTTCAGATCTCCTGACAGGAAGCATCACTGCCTGGTTCATCAACAGCTCCTCTCAGGACAGGAGGGCTCTGCAGAGCGCAGTGCGTACGGCCGAAGGCCATCAGGACTGTGAACTCTGACCTCACCAGGGCACACATGCACACATGCTTATGACATATGACACATGCTTATAAGTTATGACATACACACATGCAGACATACATGGTCTGTACTCAACTTATTCTATATTTTTTCATTGATATATTTTTTCACATTTCTCCATCTTTTATACTGCCTTTTATATTTTTTTTATATTTCTCATTCCTGCTGTTTTTTCACTGTACATTTTCTAAATATTCTGATTCTGATCCCTCCAATATCTATAGTATTCTTTTGCATATTCCGCTGAGCATCACCACTTTTAATTTCACTATATCCTGTATTTGTATGTGACAAATAAAGCTCTTGAATTGTGAACCACTGCCTGCCACCCTACACTTAATTTAATCTCCCTGTGTCTGTGGGTTTGATCCTGTTCCACTTCCTGACACAAGAGGTCCTACTGAAGAGATATACAGTAGAATATAGATATAGAGTGGACAAGAGAGCTTGATGATTGAAATACGGGAGACCTATGAACTGAAATACATAGATGATTAGAGTAGATAGACAGACCAATAGACAGATAGATAGATAGTATAGATAGATGAATAAGCGGATATAAATGTATGAGAGATTAGGCTACAACGTCTGACATAAATAAATGATATTAACAACAACATAACTTATATCATATAACGATGCATTTTAATTGGTGATTATTCTGCTGCTAATTTCAACTGTTGCCACGATTGTAATCTTAAGTTAACCCAATAGGCCTTGTGCAATTTTCCCCCCCATTTAAGTATCGATGGCTAAATCCGATGCTCTTCACGTGATGTGATGCTTCTCTGGAACTCCGTGTGTTTGTTGTTGTTGTTGTTGTTGTTGTTGTTGTTGTTCATCTCTGTACAGTTCAACTCCAAGCTTCAAGTAACCAAGTCCTCTTTACACCCCAGGGTCCGGAGGAATGTTAACGTCACCGCCCACTGTTCCCCTCGGATCAGTGGTTGGCTTGGTAAGCTGAGGTAGGCCCCGCCCTCTGCACATGCCGGGGCAGCGATTGGTTGATAGCGGAACGAGACGGCACATGGGGCTACCGTCCAACTGTACGCTCGGTCCCTTGGATTCAACGCACTGGCGTTTCATCCGTCGCGGTTGCCTAGTAACGCGCTGGCAGCGGGAGCTCCGTGGAAACCATTGGCGCGCCTGACCTTGGCGTCGTGGATGCGCAACGCACTCACACACATTCACACACACACACACACACACACACAGAGAGCCCTGTCTTTTTTTTTCTCTCCAATCAAACATTAAATGTAAAGCGAGATATTGAATCGGAGCAGGGCTACCCAGACGGCTCGGTGTCGTGTGGATGGATGGAGACGGCGGGACAGCATCCATGGACTGAATAGAAACCCCGTGTGAAGGAGGCAGGTGCGTGAACACATTCTTTTTTTTTTGTGTTGCTATATCTATATATGATTGAGGTGATCTATGATTGATCAATGGCGTTCTTGTTGATTCACGTTGTTCCCTCCATCTCCATCCTAAAATCACACCGTGCGTTGCCCACGACGAGCCTGTGTCTGTTGGTGCAACACAGCCGTGGCTCCGTGGGCTCTATTCTCTATTGGGGCTGTGGCTTTTGTGCGTATATGTGTCCATTTTGTGTGAAATGGTGAATGATGAATATTGATGTGACAGCGCGTATGGTGTTCAGAGTCTATAGAAGATGTCGTGCAATGTGATGGGCGCCGATGAGGGAGGGGGGTCGGTGGGCGGGGGTGGGGGGGGGGGGGGGCATCATGCAAGGGCATCTGATCTGATATGAGCTCCCTGCCTCCATCCACCTCAGTCCGCAGAATGTCATATATGTGTGATTTGTTGTATGCCAGGCCCTGGTAGGCCTACATATCATCATCATCATCATCATCATCATCATCGGTGCTGCAGGACCAGAGTCTTCTCGAGGAGGAGTCAGGAGGGAAACGATGATGGGTCGGATCGCTGGGGGGGGGATGGAGGGGTAGAGGGGGAGGGGGCGGTGTTGGACCCAGTACGGATCCCCGCTGGCTTGCTTACTTGCTGGCTAACTAACTGACTGACTGGCATCATCTGTCTGAGTCTGTTCGGTCAGGGTTTCCCCTCCTGACGCTTAGGAAGAAGCACAATAAAACACTGTGTTTTCCAGCTCATTGCCTCGGCCCATGTGAAGACAAGAGATCAGGTTCAAATGTTCACCTTGAGAAGCATCTCCTTCAGCACCTCACACACGACATGTGATCTGGCCCCATGGCACACAGCTAAATATACACCCCAAACACACTAAATATACATATGACAACACAACCTATTTTAAAACATGTCGGTTCAATATATCTGAAGGAACTTGAGTAAGGCAACATGGGTGATTCAGTGTTTCCGTAGCGAATGTGATATGCTGGTATCTCTAACACTTCACTGGAAGGAATCAGGAATAGACCCCCTGGCTGTACTCTGTATACTCACCGTAGCGGTAGGCCTACTGGAGTACAGAGTAGGCTACTACGGATTTTTATCGACGCTTCCAATATTGACACGTTTGGCCGCCCTGACTGAGAAACCACGCTGCGCTTTTCCCGGGGAGATCTCGGGCCAATAACGCTCACCACACGCGTCTCCATGCGGGAAGCACTGACGTCAGATATTGGATATTCAGATGGCAGTATAGGCTACTCTTTTCTATAGAGCCAACATTTGGTCAAGATTTACAAAGTAGGCTCCTACTAAACTACCCCCAACAATAGCCTAACATACGTCTTATGTTTCAAAATGTTCCCAATGGATTGGCCAAAAACATAATAATATCTGCTCAGAAGTGGGCCCATGTCTCACTAGCTCTAAAGCAGTAAAAAATCAGTTAAAAAAAATATATAATATACAAATACTAAAATACAGGTTAAACTGACCTGTTTCTTGTTTCCCTAATGATTAGCCTACCACTTAGTGGTAGGCCTCCTCGTAGCTACTACTAGTAGGTACCTACTAGTAGAATTAGTGGTAGGCCTACTTAAGTACCTACTAGTAACACTAGGCCTAATTCCAGCTCAAACACTCGTTCTGTACTTCATAAAATCAACTAGTGACATTCCAGCTTATTATATATCTTATGTCAAACCTCTTTACCCAGTCTGTGTGTGTGTGTGTGTGTGTGTGTGTGTGTGTGTATGTGTGTGTTTGTGGGTGGGTGTGTGTGAGAAAGCATAATTAACAATTGAGGCAAAATTTATTGGAAACGTTTGTGTTGTTTTCTGGAGAGAACCCTGTCTGGAAATAATCAACTCGTGGTGGTTGGTCTTTCAATTCAAGCACTGCCTCACACACAGATAATTTATTGCCATACAGTATATACTTTATATAATATATATATTGCACTTCAACCAGTGACTCATCCTGTATGGACACTCCTATTGATCAACAGTCTGATCAACACAATTGTGTGTATAGCCGAGGCTGCTTTGAAAATCTACTGTGTTTATCATTCAACAAGCAGCTCTATTACACACACACACACACACACACACACACACACACACACACACACACACACACACACACACACACACACATATGCACACACACACACACACACACACACACACACACACACACACACACACACACACACACACACACACACACACACACACACACACACACACACACACACACACACACACACACACACACACACACACACACCCACACACACACCCACACACACACACACACACACACACACACACACACACACACACACACACACACACACACACACACACAGACTGACCAATCAGATGTCCAGAGGGAGTTGTGTGTTTGCAGGAAGTGTCAGATAACACATAGCTTTCAATTCATGTCCAATTGATCTGTTGTCTCTGCCGTGTTGGCTAAACCTGTTTTTATGTGTGTTCATTGTGGCCATATTCAATTTCAGTGAAATGTAAACCTAATCTAGGTGGTCGTTGTGTTTATGACGGTTAGATGAGGATTTTATTTCCGTCTCGTGGACAGCATCTACCCAGAGCATCACGATGTACAGAACATGACTACATACTTTTGATTTGCTTCATAAAATGTCTGCAAATGCTCTCTACATGTAAATAAATAAATCTAAACGGAAGACTACAGTGTAAACACGCATTCTGTTGTGATTATTGAATCTTTATCCTTGTGTCTGGATTATTCCATCTTTATAGTCTTTGTGTTGATTTTTATCATCTTTGGTTTGTGATTATTTCCAGGTCGAATGCGATGAGAGCAGCGTCCGGTTTCCGTGGAGACGCAGCTTAGGAGTGCTTGGTTTCCGTCCCAGTGAGAGGCGGGAGATGTCTGGCTGACAGACGGACCAGACGGACAACACCACCCCACTCTGAATTCCGCCCCCCCACCCCCTCCCTGCGCCATGCACACTGCTACGTCTCCCGCCCTCCTCCTCCTCCACCTCCTTCTCCTCCCCCAGAGAGGAGCGGTCTCCTCCTCCTCTGTCACCCGCTGGGCCCTCCTGTGGTGGCTCCTCTTCCTGTCCTTCTCTTCCTCCTCCTCCTCCTCCTCCCAGAGGCCCGCCCCCACTGTCACTACCCAGTACGGGAAGCTGCGAGGACAGAGAGTGGCGGTCCCCAGTGAGGTCCTCCGGCCGGTGGACCAGTACCTGGGTGTACCGTATGGAGCTCCCCCCATGGGGGAGAAGCGTTTTGCGCCCCCGGAGCAACCGTCCACCTGGTCGGGGGTGAAGAATGCCTCCCACTTCATGCCTGTGTGTCCCCAGAACATCCACAGCACGGTGCCCGAGGTCATGATGCCCGTGTGGTTCACCTACAGTCTGGACACGGTGGCCGGGTACATCCAGGACCAGAGCGAGGACTGCCTCTACCTCAACATCTACAGCCCCACCGACGAGGGTATGCTGGGGCGTGGCGGGGTGGGCGGGGTAGATAGATAGATAGATAGATAGATAATAGATAGATAGATAGATAGATAGATAGATATAAATAAATCAATGTTCCACAGTCCTGGTGATTCGTCATCCCAGCGCCTGAGACTGAGACATACTGCTGCACTACTGAACCATATGGGATCGGGGGTTCTTCCACTGCTCCATCCTGGGACCCAAAAAATCATTTCAGTTTGTCCACGTGACCCAGGTGAGCATTGTAAGGCTGCTGGGACACCACCTTCAACTGGGCCCGATCCATTTTGGCTCCTGACCACATAACATACACACACACATACATAGCCCTGCTATCTCATAGAGTTTAGTATTCACCGGTACACCAGACTATCGGATATTTTCTGCCCCTGTCGGCGTTTCTAATGGACCAGAGAGGAGAGAGTAGGTGGTTACAGTGGAAAACCAGACCGGCTGATGGGAAAGCAGCGACATAGACGATGTTGGCGCACACAATTGTCCACACACACACACACACACACACACACACACACACACA